>JAQQSU010003002.1:0-14502 GCA_028627135.1 Pseudochirops cupreus
AATTTTCTTTATTTCTTGCATTGTTGTATCAAGATTCTTTTTTTGATAATAACTTTCAGTTAGTCCATTTTTTAATATTTTCTTTCCTGAATTTATTCTCCAAATCTGTTGTTTTTTTAATAAAATCTTTCACTTTCTCTTTTATTTTTTTCATTATTCATGTTTTATTTAATCATTTCTTAATCTCTTATAATTTCACTGGCTTCACTTTGTCCAATTCTAATTTTCAAGGTGTCATTTTTCCCCCTTAAGATTCTATATCTCCTTTTCTATTAGGTTGACTTTCATTTCACACCCTTCTTGTTTTTCTTGTATTATTCTATTTTCTTTTTTAGTTTTAAGTCCATTTCTATCATTTGATTTTTAAAATCTTTTTAAAGCTCTTCTATGATTTCTTTTTGAGTAGGTGACCATTTGATGTTACTCTTTGGGGGTTTCTTTATTTCAATATTCTCCACTGAAGATGAACTCTGTTTCTAAAATAGTTTTCTATGGTTGATTTTTTTTTTCTCCTTTGCCTGTGTATTTTTTGTGTGAATAGATAAATTATTTGTAAACACCTCCAGCCATGGGTATGCAAAATGGTGCCTTTTGCCCCAGATTTTCATTTTTCCCCTCTAGCCTGAAACCAAAGCCAAACCTCCAACCTCCTATAAGTGCCCACAGCCTGGGGCTTTCTGCCCCACTGCTTCTGCACTCATTGTAGGTGCACTGGTTTCTTCTCATCCCCACTGCTCTTCACAGTACAGCTGGGTCTGGCATTACTTGTCAGCAAAGGTTCCCTTGATCTTTCAAAGTTCAGAGACCCAGATGCCCTTTCTATTCCTAGAATAAAAGTTCAGGAGGCTGGGGCCGAGGCACCCTTTCAAACTAACTAACCACAGGATTTGCTGCTTATTGTTTAAGAGGCTTGCCACCTGCTGTTAAAAAGAAACCTAGCCTAAAGGTATTTAGTCTTCAGAGGGATCAAACCTAGTCCTGGGATTTTTCTTCTTGTCTTCTCAAATTGTCCCAGGAGGACTCCAGTTATATCCCTGTTCTTATTTATCTCCAACCACATTTTGTTTGCCCTAAGATGCTATTTTAACCCTTTTGTGGGGGAAAATCTTGAGAGCTTGAAATTTTCTGACCTACTTCACCATTTTCCAAGAATCCTCTCCCAGCAATTCTCTAAAACCTTAATTACAGAGCAGGTAGACAGCTGAATTGCTTACTGGTTTCCTTACTGGTAGGACCCTAGATCAATAAAATAACAAATCTGGACAAAAAAAGAAATAAAAGAAGATATTATGTGCAAAATCCCAATTACATATCAGATAATTTGAGCTCCAAGGACCAAAACACTCTTCTCTGGACACCATTTCTATATACATTTCCTTTCTCTCTATTACAGTGTAAACTCATTAAGGACAAGGAATACTTGGCTATCCCCAACAATTAACTCAGAGTTTGACACATAGAAAATTCTTAATAAATGATTTTCATTCAATTATTCCTTCTTTCAGCCATCTACCTGTCAGTTCATTTGCCCATATATCCTAAACATTTAACTAGGATAGTTTCTTCTATACATTTCCATTCCTCTTCAATGTGTATCATTTCATTTTTCTTGAAAAAAAGTATTGCTAAAATTGTCTATTTTTTGATAGTCAAATACATTGAGTTGACATTCACCTGGATGTCAATTAGACAATTCCCAAATTAAAATTCTATGCCTCAGAGATGTGTCAATGTTTGATCTAATCTTACAAATTCTAGGAATGTTCTAAATTTTCTGAAATAAGAGGCAGAATCTTTTCATAGACAGTGCTGGACTTGGAGTGAAGAACATCTGGCCTGGGAGCTTGCTTTAAGCATTTTATAGTATGATTTAAAGTCTCTGGACCTCAGTTTTCCCATCCGTAAAAAAAAAACAGATAATAATAGCACCTAAATCACATGTTGTGATAAAATCTATAAAATGCTTCAAAAACTTAAAATCACACTATAAATATCAATTATTATTATTTTGGTTATTACTTTTGTTATGCTTGAACACTGAACAGGATCTGTCCTATTCTTGGGTGTCACATAATGAGTAAGTGCAATTTTTCTCCAAGTATAGTAGTTGTATTGTGTTTGAGAATGAGAGAGGTTTGAGATGAGCCCTCACCACAGATCTACAGATATTAATATCTCATAGCAATGTCACTGAATCTAAGTTTGGGCATGATTTAGGAAGGCTGTCATGCAGGGGATCTGGTTATTGACAGAAGATGAAAGATACATCATCTTACCTTTTTCATATTCTGTCTATAGCTTAATCTTGTGTTATCCTGACTTTTGTGTTATGCTGTGATTCCATGATATTTGAATTATTTGGTTTTGGCTGTTTGCAGTATTTTCTCCTTAACTTGAGAGCTTTGTAATTTTGCCATAATATTCTTGACAGTTTTCATTTTGGGATCTATTTCACAAGGTGGTTGATAGATTCTTTCAATTTCTATTTTACCTTCAGTATTTAAAATATCAGATTAAGTTTTCCTTGATAATTTCTTGAAATACAGTTTTCGCTTTCAAGTGGTCTATTAATTATTGAATCTCTCCTTGATCTATTTTCCAGGTCAGTTGTTTTTCCAATCAGATATTTCCTACTTTCTTCTATTTAAAAAGAAAAATTTTGTTTTATTTTGTTTTATTGTTTCTTGAGGTCTCGTGGAGGCACTACCTTCCACTTAGCCAATTCTAATTTTTAAGAAATTATTTTCTTCATTGGGCTTTTGCACCACTTTTTCCATTTGACCAATTCTACTTTTTAAAGAATTCTTTGATGAATTTTTGTGCCTTCTTTACTATTGGACCAACTCTGTTTTTTTTAAGATATTATTTTCTTCTGTATATTTTTTTTGCCACTTTTACCAAACTGTTTATTTTTTCATATGTTTTTGTATCAATCTTATTTCTTTTCCCAGTTTTTCCTCTACCACTCATATCTCTTTAACATTTCCAAGAATTCTTGCTAAGCTTGTGTCCAATTAGTGTTTCCTTTGTGACTTTGCATGTAATTTTCTTCCCCCACATTTTTTTTATCTGAATTTATGTCTTGGTCTTCCCTGGCACAATAGTAGCTTTTTATACTCAAAGTTTTTGTTTGTTAGTTTTTTGTTTGTTTTTGTTGGCTTTTCTGGCCTATTTCTTCACTTTCAATTTTATGTTAAAGTCAGGCTTTGCTTACTTCATCTAAGGAGGCATTGTCATAAGCTTCCAATTTTTTTGTGCTGCTGTTTTCACAATTAGTTCTGGAGGTCTGCAAGTTTTCCAGTGCTTCCAAGGTAGTTTAATCCAAGGAAAATTGTGGTCACTGGTCTTTAACCAGGAAGGGTCTTTGCTCTTCTGTGGCAATCACTAGTGCTCCTGTCTGCCTTGGAACTATGACTATGACTTGCATATGGGGAATAGAGTTGTCAATCATTGCCAATTGCACCCAGTGTGAGCAAAGGACCCCCAGTAATCTCTTTCTGACTAGTTGTCCAAACCCTTTACTATTTCTAGGCTGAGAGGTCCTGAAGCTACTGCTACTGCTACTAAAGCTCTGCCTCCAAGGCTCAACAATAGTGCTCTTCAATGTGTGCTCTGGGTCAGCTCCCACTCCAGTGTCAAAGATTTCTCTTGCCAACCTCCTAAGTTGTCAGGCTGGAAAATGTCTCTCTTTGACTTTTGTTGACTCTGCCACTCCACAATTTGATTTGAGGAATTATCTTGAAGTTGTTTGCAGGGCATGTTAGGAGAGCCCAACTGGGTTGAGGACTCTCTTTGGTCATCTTGGCTTAACCTCCTAAAAGCATCTCAAAAACAATTATAGTAGAAGATAGGATGGTGGGGATGATATATACTATGTTCTTTTCCCATGTGATTTTAGATCTTCTAATATGTCTCCATATTTTGGAAGCTATTTATTCTTTGTGCCTTGAATATATTGAGTTTTTGTTATTATGACACTGATTAGAATTGTAATTGAATTTGTATAAATTAATGTTATATTTTCATGATTGTGGGCAACACTTTTGTCAGTAGTAGTGTTTCCATTCAAGCAAATTGTATTTCCTGAATTCTCAAGGGTGTTGTGAGGTCTCTAATGCCTTTCCTCTCCTTATTATTCCTTATTTATCCCATATTTCGTTTTGTTATACATATTCTTGTGCTTGTTGTCTCCACCATCAGATCATGAGTTCCTTGAGAGCATGGTATATGATCTTGAATGATATACCACTTCTCATAGTAATCTTTGTTGGTAATATTATTTTTGCTCACTATGCCTATTTCCCTTGCCCTTTAGGTCACATAAAAATTTGACTTTACATATAAATACATAAAATGCTTTAGATTTCATTTAAAATTATATTTAAAAGGCTTCAGTTCTACAAGGGTTAAGAACCACTTACCTGGAACATCTACTTATATGAAATACCTTCTTTCAAGATGTCTGACAAATGAGATGTAACTGTCATTGGACTAGTATTTCTCTTTTGGGGACCTGCTAAATATTTTACTCTTAAAATAAGGATAAGAAATAGTGAAATGATTTTCAATGTAAGATAATACACCTAGGGAAAAATAATCAGAAACACATTCAATAACAGGGGAAACTTGTGCCAATGATGGCTAAGGGGAAGATACAAGTCTGCAATTTGATATTTCAATAAAATAACCAGTGTGATTTTGGGTCTTTATATTTCAGGAATAGCACTTCATGAAGTAAGTATACAATAAGCCCTCTTTATCATCCTCTGGTGAGTGGGGTGGGGACCTGGTATACTGCACTTCATTTAGGGCACCTCATTACAAGGGAGACATAGCCAACTGGAAAGAATTCAAAGGAATCTAACTGAAGTCTAGAATATATATGGAAGCTGTCTGGAAATTAGAGAAATGTGATCACGTGTAGTTTTTTTGTTTTTGTTATTATTGTTGTTGAGTCATTTTTTAAGTTTTCTCTCTGTCTCTCTGACTTGATCTCCATCTCTTCCTCCCAACCTCCTGCCCCCCCCCCCCCAAAGAGTTATGGAAAGAGTAAAGATTTCATCAGTGGCAACTTCTAGTATGCAAAATCTTTCCATTGATGCAGATTGAATCCTATTTACTATTTAGAAGGCAAGTCCAAGAGACTTGCCCAGGGTCAAAAAGCTGTTAGGTTTTAGAAACTTAATAACATCTTGCTCTTTCTAATTCACTCCTAGCATTTTTTCAACTTTTATTTTGCATAATATTATATATTGCCATTCTTTTCACTATTTACAAGACAACCATTATTTCAGCATCTTGCTGCATTATTTTTAGCTACCTAAATGGATTTAAAATCTAGGTTTCAAACCATTTCTTTTGCTAAGTAAAATGGTGGAATAACAAATTACTAGACATTCCTGTGTAAAAGTAAATTCTCCCAAACAAAAAATTATCACTGTTCTTTTCTATTTTATCCATCTAGAGCTATTCATCATGATCATCTGCAATTCTATCCTTCAAATAACCTTAACTTCATTCCATGTTCTCCCCTCCTTTGCTCCTGTATCCAAGGATAATGTGGCCTTTTCTCTTTCCAACACCAGTTTCTCTTCCTGTGTCCCTGAGCCAATTTCATTTTCTCTGTAATCTTTCCGCTTAAATTAACTCCTCTCCCTAATTTTCAAGATCTGTTTATCCACTGGTTTCTTTGCTGCTGCTTTCAAGCCAGCCTAGATCCCCCTAAATCCTAAAACAAACAATCCTCACTTGACCTAACCAACCCCTCAGGCTCTCATTTGATTTTTCTCCTCTTTCACAATGAAACTCAGAAAGAAGTTGCCCACACTCATTGCCTCCACTTTTCTCACATCTCATTCACTTTTTAATTCTTTGAAATGTGGCTTTCATTCACATTACTCTACTGAAACTACTCTTTCCAAGATGACCAATTATGCCTTTATTATTCAATCCAATGACCATTTTAAAAAATCTTCATGCTTCTTGATTTTTCTGTAGCATTTTTACACTGTAGATCACCCTTTATTTCTGAAAAGTTTCTCCTCCCTGATTTTTTGGTAAAATTCTTTTCATGGTTTTCTTCATACTTATCAGAGCAATTCTTCTCCTCTTCCTTAGTAGAATTGTCACTCATATACATCTCAAAGCCTGGGTATACCCCAGACCTCCATCCTGGGCCCTCTATTATTCTCCCCCTACACTCTCACTCTTGATGACCTCATCAGCTTCTGAATTCAATTGTCTTCTCTATGTCAATGAATTCCAAATCTACATATTTGTCCCATATCTCTTTTCCTGAACTTAATTTATGTTCCTCTAACTGCCTGCTGGACTTTTTCACCTGAAATCATATAGGCTTCCCAAATTCAATATCTTCAAAGTGAAAACCATTACTCTTTCCACTCAACCCTTCTTTTAACTTCCCAGTTTCCTATAGGGGAACATCATTCCTCTAGGTACCCAGGTTTAAAAACCTAGAAGTGATCCTTAACTGTGCCTCTCTGCCTATAGCTGTTCTCTCATAGTCTTCCTCTTCAACATCTTTTCACATTTGTACCATTCTCCCTACTCATACCACAATTCCCCTACTATAGGCTTCTCTCACCTCTTGTTGAGCCTATTATAATAGTTTCCTAAGTGGTTTCAATTTGTCCAGTCTCTCTCCTCTTTTTTCTACCCCCATCCCAAATAGCTGATAAATTTAAAACCCTTAAGTACTGATTTGAGAACATCACTTACCTGCTCAGGAGGCTTTAATGGATCTCCAAGCCTTTTAGGATAAAATAAAAGTGCCTGTGTTTGACATGTAAGGCCCTTCCTAATCTTACTCTAACTTGTCTTTTTAAGCTGATGATCGACTATTCCTCCATACCAGACAAACTGGCTTCCTTAATTCTCTCCAAATATATTATCCACATTCCACTTTTCTTTGGTCTTTTTCACAGGCTTTTCTCCATCCTTGGAATGCTCTGAGCTTTTGCCTCTTTTGATCCTTAAATATTTTCAATGCCACTTGCTTCAAGGAGACTTTTCAGTCTTCAGACAGTTCCCCACTCAAGTACTGTGTACTTCTTCTGTACATACAAGTCATGTTAACTTGTCTCTGAATATGCAGATTTTCTTTTCAAGAGAATATAAGCTCCTGGAAGGTAGCAATTATACCACTTTTGTATTTGCATCTCGAGTGCCAAGCATAATATCTAGCACTTAGCAAATGTTTGCTTATTGATTGAAAAATTTATATGCATAACCTAAACATATAGCCATAAGTATAGTTATACTGATATCTAACCTATTTATCTTTATCTATGGCACCTATATTCACCTCTCTATATCCATTTCTATGTCTGGTGCTTCATCTACACCTATATAGATCTGCCTCTATCTATATATAATGACACATATGCAAAAATATGCATATATGCATGTGTATATGAAATGCATATGTATGTAGGAATAAATGTATATGTATGCAAACAATGATTGTTCTGGACTCACCTTGCCTGAAGACTCTGTATGTTATATTTTACCTCCCCTTCAGGGTTCTCTAGTACCCTTAAGGGCAGAAGAATCTCTTGTATATACCATTGACGAGACCTTCTACCAGTTGTGTTCCAGGAAATTTAAGAGTTCAAGCACTCCAGTTTCATTTGACCAATTAACAGTCAGCTTAGCTTTTAGAGAATCTTTACTTCCAAAGAATAGAAGCAACTAGCATTCAAAGATTTTTCCCAACACCTTGGTCTCTGGGGAGGATGGTAGGTACATTTATTTTGTTTAACATCATTCTCAGGAAGTTCCAATTCTAAAGTACTTCTCCACCCACATTTGTCCCAGGATCCTGGGTTCTCAGGACTTCCTTTTGGGCTTGTTGCAACATTTGTCCTGTCTTCCAAGGTAATGGTGACTTATGTTCTTAGTATACAGAACTGAAAAGGACAATTTGAACAAGAACAAAACTGAGGCCCAAATCTCAAGTAGACCACAAGAGATGGCCTTCAGCCTCTGTCTTCATTAGCCTACTGAATGATCTCTCTAATATGATTGGAATCCCTAGACTTTGACTGAAAGACAGAGTGACAGCTCCTCAGTCATGTAGATGTAATGATCCATATGATTATGGCTATGAAATCAATGGAAAAAATCTGTTCTTAAGCATATGGGAGGACAACAAAAATGTCCACATATGTATCAGATCTCCTGTCTCACCAAGGTGAGTCCCTGGCGTCTCCTACATGGGTATCTCCAACTTAGATGTTATAGGTATGTACCAAAGCTTCATTATAATGCCCCCCTGTGGTCCCCCCCACATATACATACACACATTGGTTGCTGTCCTTCATTCTCAAAGAGGACTAAAATGACATCATTATGTGGGGATAAAGGTACAGTGTATCTGACTATAGCTGATTAGACCGATACAAGATCAGAAGACTTTATCAAATTATCTATATAAACATTTAGAGTGGAGAAGTCTTGACATTTGTAAATCTCACATTTCTTTTGAGCTACTGCAATTCTGCTTTGCTTATAGAGTACAGTGCTTTCTTTGATGTGGGTGCACCATGTTGGGTGGTCCTGTACCAGTATTTCACATGTCTCACATCAAATTCAGAATTCCTCAGAGAGACCTTATGAGTGTCCTTGCATTGCTGTTTCTGATTTCAGTGTTAGTGCTTGCCTTGTATGGGTTCTCCATGAAATAATCCTTTAGGCAAAAGTACACCATTACACATGCATACATGTACATGCCTACAATGTTCTCCTACACATCTTTTCCAGTTGACTTCTCTGGGTTCATTTATGTACCAACCCAATTTCTACAGAGGCCGTTCCCATCTCCATTAATTTCTAGAGCCTTCTTTCTGTCAGTTATCTCCTATTGTGCAGAGAATAAGAGCGAGTCCTGGGTTCAAGGTAAAATTTAGGTGTGGATTTATTGAGCAAGTGCACTACTACTGGAGTGTAAACTCAAATTGGTAATTTCCATTGAAGGTACAGGCATTGTTTAAAAAGGCTAAAACCACAATCAGGGAGGGGAGGTAGCAGAAGCCATGACATACAGAAGCAAAGAACAGCCATTGGTTAGATCTATAGCTCAGGGCTAATTTGGGAATATAGCACAAGGGTACAAGGGTGCAACCTTCCTGAGACATGGGGGTCTCTCCAAGAACTGGGTGGAGGGCACAGGGTGGAGGGTTTTAGTCATCTTTCCAGAATATGATGGAGGGGTCATGGGCTAAGGGGGACTGGAATTCCCCAGAACAGGCCAGGGTCATGTTCTGAGTGAAGGGTATGGGGACAATCGAACAGAACAGAGTGGTCTCTACATAAGATAGTCTTGCACCATAACCCTAGGCTGAACCTTGTACACTATAAAGATTCAGGGAGAATATACAGAATGCTGATTTGAGAAGGAGGGGCTTAGGGGACTATGCCTTGGACAATACTCTGGACTATTTCTTAAGCTGTTTCAAGCTATTACAGGGTATAGGATAGAAAAAAAGACAAAAATACAAAGGGGCATAATGGTGGGCCACCGTTAAGAGCCTGCTTAATTTCCAGCATTAAGCATGATCAGAGATGTGAAGAAATGACCAGGCCATGTGGATAGCTCAAGGAAGAACCATGAACTCCGTTTAATGATGATTTGAACAAGATTTTTAAAGATCCAAAGGACAAAGATTCAAGTATTCTCATCAATAGGCTTAGTTTATCATATCCTGGGATATTATCATAGTTTTATCATTACAATAGTCTACTACATCCTGGAAGTAATACTCAGATAAAATCAAAATTTCTGTTTTCTAGGCTCTAAGAGTCTGGGGGCATTCATCAGGTCTTTGGGAAATCAATTAACATTTCTAAAGGCATTAACAAAGAGGGTGCAAAGGCCAGAGCAGGCCTTCAAACAGGTAGGTTTTGTAGATCATTGCCTTGAATCTGCTATACCTGGGGACCACAACAGGAAAGGCTTGTTTTTTTAAGTAACTGAAGTTTTGAGAATTCTAGGCACCAAAAGTCTTTGGAAATCCAACAGGTCTTTGGAAGTCAGTTAACATTTTAAAGGCATAAACAAAGATGATGCAAATGAGAGCAGGTTTCAAAGCATCTAGGTTTGTTTAACACAAATCTATGCCAAAACCGCTTCTCCAAGACATCTGCATATGAACTGACACCCAAGATCAAGTGTTTTGGCTTGCTTCAGGCCACAAATCAGGTGGTATTTAGTGACCTGGGATTTGGGTTTGGGTACAACACTATCTTGTATACAATGTACTTGTACATATTTATTTGTTGTCTTGGAGTTAATAGTTTGAATTATATTGGGATCTCTTCAGAGGTAGGAACTGCCTTTTGTCTCTTTACATCTGCAATATTTAGCAGAGTGCCTAATACATAGGAGATGCTTAATAAATATTTAACTGATTGATGTGTATCTATTTAATATTTTTGTATATTACATATGAGCAAATATGCATACATATACATATATGCATATGAACCCAGGTTTATATTATGCATATATGCATATTAATCTATATGAGTGTACATATGTACGACAAACATTGCATTTATATATGGGGTATATATTTAGACAATTAGGTACATAATACACATGCATACTTGCATGTGTGCTTGTTCGTGCAGTGTTCCAAGGCCAAGTCTGTAACTCAAGCCCCCACATCTAGGTAAGTACTCCCAGCCTTTTGTATATTTCTCTCCTAGTTCCTTCTTCCTCCATCAAAATATGCCCATCATATCTCTGTCCCATTCTCTAAGTACCTTCTGCATTTACCAAATTACTGATAAATAATAAACTAATTCATGCAATGATGTTGATGACTTATACTTAATAGAAAAAAGACCCCTCATTCTAGGAATTCCTTGATTTAATTGAATTCCTTGATTGAATAATTCTTTAATGATGGAAATGGCAAGTACCATTGCATAGAAGAATATAGAAGATATTTTAAGTTGATTAACCTTTCTAGAATTGCTCAAATATACTTGATATTATTACACAGTATATTTTATTCATTATTTTTTCCTGTAAAGCCACACACAAGTAGCTTTCCAGAAGAATGCTGCTGTGAACAGCTTTCAAGGTTATGATTACATAGTATAGTAAACACTCTATTTATTCAACAACAAATCAGAGCAAAACATTCACAGATATCAAAATACAGCATTTACAATGTTACAACTTATCACTAAAATGGCCACATAGTTTTCACCAGAGTGGTCACATAGTTTTGAACAAAGTACATGAATTTAGTCACTCACTCACTTAGTAACTCAATCATTCAGTGGTTCTCTTTTAAACAAGGTATATTCATTTAGACAGTCAGTCATTTACTTAAGTTCTTAGTTCAATAAGTCTTAAGGAGGAGAGCCTCCTTAATCCTTAACTCAGTCATCCTTAAGGAGGCACAAAAAGTCAAAGCCCTCCACCCATGAGGTGCAATTAAGTTAACAATATCAGTCACTACTCAGTACTCTCTTAAGGGATAGTAGAAAATGCACAACCCATCCACCCCTATGTCACTAGTAAATTACAATTTCATCAGTCACTACTCAGACAATTTCATCAGTTTCTCCTCAGTACCCATAGAGAGGTCTTTTTATCTTGACTCCAGGCAGGTAGCTCCTACCTGAATCCAGCAAACTGTCACCTGAGTTCAAAGGCAGACAGCTCCCAGTTCCTTGTCCAGCTCTCTGTGCAGTTCCTGCTCCACATTGGAGCTCACAGTGTCTAGTCCATCTCAAATCCTTCACAGTCTCTGTTCCTGGGAAGACAAGGCTTAGCAAGACCACAATAACATTCATACACGTTAACAAAGCCACAGCAACATTTGTACAAAATACTAGCGCCACAGTCATGCTTCCTCAGTTTCTGGCAGTTCTGGCTGGCCCTTGGGAATCCTTAGCAGCTCTGACTGGCCCTCAGAAATTCTCAGCAGCCTCAGCAGCTCCAGCTGGGCCTCTGAAATCATCAGTACCATAAGCTCCATTTTCAAAGTCAAAATCACTTTATCCAGTCTCCATGTGGCTTGTTCTAAGAAATTCTGTCTCAGTTCTCAATTCTCATTCCTCTTCTCAGTTCTTCTCAATTTTCAGTTCAGTTTTCAGTCTAGCAGCAGCTGCCCTGCCTCCATGATGCTTACCCCAGGAAATTCTGTCTGTCCAGCTTGCTTTCTTCCTTATATATGACATAGCTTCCTGTTACATCAGCAACTTCCTCCCAAGGTGTTAACTACTTCTGTGTTAGTTATATAGTTTAAATAGGTGTTAATTTGAAACAAGGTGCTAAGTACCTGCTTACTTGCCAATACAAAGGCACATGGAAGATCTTCAGATTCCATTAACATTACAGTGCCATGACTAACCAGTACTAGCATCTGGCTCTTACAAGATCTGTTACTTAAGGAAATTTAAAATAAGGAAGTTGAATCTTTAACCAAATTCAAGAAAAGACTCTTCTGGTAGAGGGGCTCCTGATAACATTATTTTACAGTTAACACAGTCCTCTCACATGAGCCTGAGTGAAGAATTATTTGATAATTAACTTCCAGTATATGTAAATTTGTAATCATACCATAAGATCCAAGCAAAATAATCACTTTCTCCATTTTTTCACTGGAGCTTCCCATACCTTTCAATGTTTTCCAGTTCCATGGTGGGCATGTGGGGACATTGTTTTATGCCCATATGTGGGCACCCACAATTGCCAATTGGTGTTTTGCAATTATAATAACCATTCATTGAATTTATTAGAAAAGAACATTTTCGATCATAATTTGAACTTTATATTTGCCTCTTTTTGCTTAGATTCAGCTTCTGGTGACTGGGTGACACAAAGCTGAGAGGAACTGCTAATGTGTTGGATGGCAGTGTCATGATCCAAAAAGAGCTTGAGCAACTCAAATATTGACTAAATCTTATTAAATGAAATTCAATAAGTATTACATTGGATTCCATTAATCAGCTTCAGCAGTACAAAATGGGGAAGATGTGCCTTAGTAGTCATTTGTCAGGAAAAAAAAAAGGGAGGTTAGGATGTCCTGTAAACTTAATATGTGTCAACACTATGAAAGGTAGGCAAAAAACCATTAATGAGATCTTAGGCTGCAGTGAAGGTCATTGTTTCTAGATATAAGAATGTCATACTCTCATTTAACTTAGCCTTCATCAGACCACATCTAAAGTACTTTGTGGTTAACTCTGGCATTTTAGGAAAAGGCCATTCAAAGGGGACCAACAGGAATAGTGAAGGGCCTTGGGTCCTTTACTATAATAAATGGATGAAGGAAGCAGAGATGTTGAGCTCAGAGACAAAATGATTTGATAGGTTTGGGGAATGAAATTTTAGCTGTCCTCAGAGATAGGGTGGTTTGGATGGAATCATTAAAATCTAAGTTTGAATCTTGCATCAGATAATAAGGTAGGATCGATTGTACTTTTGTAAAGTCACTTAAAATCTCTGATCCTCAAATTCCTTGTCTGCAAAATGAAAGGTTTGACCTCTCAGATCACTTCTTAATCAGTATTTATTTAGTACCTACTTTGTGCTAGGCACCATGTACTGGGCATAAAAAAGAGAAGGAAAAAAACTGTCCTGACCTCAAGGGACTCACATTCTTTTTTTTCCTTTTTTTTAAAATTTAAATTAATTTATTTATTTTCTTGTTTACATCTCTCATTTCCACGAGATTTTGAATTACTAATTTTCTCCCCATCTTTCCCCTACCCACCACCCCAAAACAGTGATCCCACTGTATAGCCCCTCCCCCAATCTGCTCTCTCCTATGTCCTCCCCCATTGTCCCTCTGACTTTCTGGTTGGGCAGGATGGGTCTCCCTACCCCAATGCCTGCATATCTTAATTTCCAGTTGGATGTAGTTAATAATAACAACATTAATATATACATACATATATATTTTTAACGTTTGATTATAGAACTTTAAATTCTAGATTCTTTCCCTTCCTCCCTCATCACCCACCCCTACTGGAAGGACAAGCAATTCAATACAGTCTGTACATGTGTAATTTACACAGAACATCTCCACAGTGGACATAATGTGAGAGACTGATTATATGTCCCTCCTTTCTATCCTGGCCCCCCATTCTATTCTCTACCCTGTCCCTGTCCCTTTACAGAAGTGTGTACTTCCAGCAACCCTCTCCCCAACCCTGCCCTCCCCTCCATCATCCCACCTCTCATCCCCATGCTCCCTACTCTCCTGTGTGGCAAGATATCCAGTTTAGAGTTTATGTCATTCCTTCCCTAAGCCAAATTCAATGAGAATAAGGTTGACCCTTTCCCTTTTGCCTTCCTGTTCTTCCCCTCCATTGTAACAATTATCCCCAGCCTCTTCTATATGAGATGATTAACCCCATTCTGCCTCTCCCTGTCTCCTCTCATTCTAATTATCTCCCACCTCAGGATTTCAACTTTTAAAGTATCGTCCCTTCCTATTCAATTGATCCTGTGCCCTCTAT
>JAQQSU010003003.1:0-14502 GCA_028627135.1 Pseudochirops cupreus
TTTTGCTTGAGAGCCTGAGAGACAAATAGAACAGGAAAGTGGTGTAGTACCTTGTACTTACAAGATCCAGGAAGATTGATTTCTGCAGCCAGGAAATCTTTTCAACTTTTTTCAAGTCCCCAACTCTATTCCCTCTCATTTCAGTGTTGTTGTCCAGTCCCCATGGACCAACTGCCCAGTTTCTTGGCAAAGATATTGGAGTGGTTTGCCATTTCCTTGTCCAGTTTTATGCAGGCAGGGGTTATGTGACTTACCCAGGGTCATATAGCTAGTAAGTGTCTGAGGTCATATTTGAACTCTGGTCTTTCTGGCTCCATGTCCAGCGCTCTATCCACCTGGCTGCCCTTGCTTTCAACAGCTGATCTCAGTTTCTGCTCTCCTGAGATCAAGGACCAGTCCTCAGCTCCCTCTCCCACCCCTAAGTCACTATGCCATCTCCCATCCTCTCCTTTGTCCTGCTGGTCTTGGGGCATGGGTTGGTCTTCCTCTTTGCCAAGTCTAAACTCTCCATTTGTGCCCTTGGTCTCATCCTCTTCATTCTCCCCCAGGACATTGTTCTTTCAATCATCTCCTTTCTGTCTTTTACCTTCACTGATTCATTTTTCCTGCCCACAAAAATGTTCAGTTGTTCTACACTCTAAAAAACTAAACCTCAATCCTTCTACCCCATCAGACTATCATCCTACATTACTCATGCCCCGATGGAAAGGGGCTTCTACTTCACCACCCACTCACTCCTTAATCTCTTGCAATATAGTCTGCCTTACCACTTGATGCTTTCCTAGATATTTTTAAAATTTGTTTTTTCAATGAGTTAAAAAAAGATCTTCTCTCCCTTCTGCCTTCCCCACAATATTTTTCCCTCTATTTAGCATCTGACACTACTTTCTTGCTCTTTCTACTTTGAGACTCTTCCTTCCCTCTACTTTTTGTTGGCTCTTCTTCCTGCCCCTGCTCTCTGAACACAGACATGTAGACATTGCCCCAAGGCTCTGTGCATGGTGGTCTTCTTTTGGCTGGTTCCCTGTCTTCCTTGCAATCAAAATCATTCAGTATTCATTCAATATATATTTATTAAACACCTAATAGGCTAGGTGCCAGGCAGTGTGCTAGGATCTGGGAATACAAAGACAAAAATTAAACAATCTCTGCCTTCAAAGGGCTTACCTTCTATAGGGTGGAGATATGGAGGAGAGCACATACAGAGCCTTCTACAGAGGTCCTTTTTTCATTTTTTTTAACTTACTACACTTAAGTTTTTAAAATTTATGTCTTGTTTTCACTTTCATTTAAAATTTTTTATTTATTTAATTTTTAATTTATAGAATAAAACAAGCATTTCCATAATGTAGCACAGTAAGAAAAGATGACTGCACAAGAAACTGCAAATCTATTATGTATAGCTTGTTTTTTCTTTTAAGTATATAATAAATGTTCTGGGTATAGATAGATACATACATACACACATACACATATTATATCTTATATATATATATATATGTAATATACATATATATTTAAATTTGCTGTGAGACATAGGATAAACTCCATTTTAAAAGCAGAAGTAATTTTGTTCATCTCTGTAATGGTTAACATTATCACTCTGTCTAATGCTACACTGTCTATCTCTAATCATATTATAAGTATGATTAATTCCCACTTGAACTTCGCTTTGGTCAATATGGATGAAAAGAAAACACCGTAATGTTCATAATTTTTGTCCTCTTTCAACAGTGGTCATCCATGATGCTGATACTGTACAGCTGCCAGTCATGGAAATAAAGAATTTAGATTGAAGATTACTCAGAAAGCAATGGAGAGGACCATGGTGGGCATGAGGAGGCTGCAACGTATCACCAAGAAGAAGCTGTGCAAAAAAAACCAAGGTGGGTGACGCTATTGGGTGGCCAGGAAAAGAGCTAGGTTGGGCATGTACTGAGACTAAGGGAGACTCACGGACTGCTTTGGTTTTATCCTGGTGTCCATACAATGTCAGAGATCAATAGGAAGCTGCCCAAGAGAGCTCCTGACCATTAGTAAAAGGGAACCCTTTCCCTGCTAAGGTTGCCCAGCTCATTCTTGGACACATTCTAATTACACAGAAGGTACGTCCTCTAGGGTTAAAGTAGAATGAGTCTCATTTCTCCTTCCCTATAAGGTGCTTCCAAACATTCAAAGATTGCTGTCATTCCTCCACCCCCCAAGTCTTTTCTTCTCCAGGTTAAACATCCTCATTTCCTTCAGCTCATTCCCACACAGCTTTGGCTCAAGGCTCTTCACCATCATGGTCACTCTCTTCTAGTTTATTAGTGCACTTCCTACAATGTAGTGCCCAGAACTGAACCTGATATTTCTCTCTTCATCTCCTTTTGTGAACATTTCATCCAGCCCTCATCCAGACCATGACGTTTTCCACATGAAGCAAAGCTGGGGAACCTTTCAAGCTTGGCCACATCCTTCATGTGTAGGGAGGGGAGGGGATAGGGAGATGGGAGATTCAGATTTTAGGATGTGAGGTGACTTCAGAGAAATGAAGAAAAAGCCAAAGCTGTTTGGGCTTTCATATGGGTTAGAAGAGCAGTATGATGTCACTGGAAGAGGTTTCTGTGAGAGGCTGTCAGAACTGCAGAGCTCTCCCAGATTGGCACTCTATGTACCCAGCAGATAAGCCAGAATGACCTAGGTGCCTAGGTTATGGACAGGGAGGCAAGCACACATAGGACAAGACAGAAAATGAATCAGGGCAGAATCTAGGCTGAGGTCTTTAACAATCAGCTCATAGGACAGTGTCTACACACCCTGACCCAAGGGGTATCACGGAGATCAAGACTGGGGTCTGGGAGTCGCCTTGTCAGGAGCTACTCCCCCCCCCCCCCGAAGGTTTCTGCCCTGTTCTCATGCCTGGCACCATTGTTTGAGCCCCTGCCAGCCCACATCCAGGATCTCCCATGCAATAATCCCAAGACAAGTCTTTCAGCCTCAAACATAGGAAAACTAGAGTAAGTTCAAAGAAAAGTGATGAAAACCACCAAGAGAACAGCTTGTTAAGAGAGATGAAAGTCAGTTTACTTGTCTGGGGAAGAAGCCACTGAATACAGCTGGGAAATCTCTGCAGGGAGCTTCAACACAGTCCCCAGCAGAGAGGAATAGAAGCAGGGCCTCTGCTCCAGGGTACAAACAGGGGGATACCAAACTCCACTCTAGTGTGCCTAGGGGGCAATGTGCTTCAGCAGGCTTTGCAGGTAGGGAGACCTAAATTCAAATCCTTCCTCTTCCAAATAAAAACTGCCTGGATGCCCTGGGGGACTAGATAAGTCCCAGGTCCCCTCTGGACTCTTTAAGATCCTAACTTGTAAAACAGCTTGGTGGAGGGAGTTTCCTTTTCCATGAAATCATAGATCTGACACCCTAAAAAGTATCATGTAGGGGACATTGAGTGAGGAAAACCTGGATTCAAACCTGGCCTCTGACATTTCCTGGTCATGTGACCACAGATGCGTCACTTAATCTCAATGAGTCTCAGTTTCCTCTCCTGTAACATGGGGATCGTAACTGGGTCACCAATCTTACAGGGCTGATAGGAGGAAAACATTTAGTAATTTTTAGAGTGCTGTATAAATATTAACTATTATCAATAATATTTGAGCAGAGGAAGCCTGTGGAAAACAAACAGACGCTTAAGTTGTCGGGAGCACTGAGATGGGTGGAGGATAAAAAAAGAGGATTTTTCCATGTTTCCTTGGGCTGCCTCACTAGCCAGGGGGTCTTAGAAGATTGAATGAAGACTGAAAAAGCATTTATTGAGCATTGACTGTGTGTCATTTACGATACTAAGTGCTAAAGATATAAATCCCAAAGGGGAGATATTTTCTACCTTCAAGGAACTCATTCTAATAGGAGAAGACAACACATTGAGGGAAGTGGTGTCCAGAGAGGAGTATCTTGATTTGGAAGTCATAGGGATTAGGAACGGGAGTAAAGTGACACACCCTTTCTAGTAGCAATGGCAGAACTGATGTGATTATGGTTCCTGAACTGGAAATGGGGAGTGTGGAGGTAAGGAGGGATACCTATGTTAGAAAGACCTCAGACTCAAATCATAATTCACCTGAGAAGGCTTGCTGAATGTCCCAGGCTAGAGTTAGCTGGATAATAATGGAATCACAGTTTGTGGAGTGAAAGAAGAGATACCTTTGTTGTCAATTCTTGTGAGAAGTGGACATATTCTCCCTCATGGGACACACATACACTCATATACAGAAGCAGAGCCAGTGGTTATATAGGATTATTTGGCTTTAACCTCAACTTGTCCCACCCTTCCTTTCATCCATTGGACAAGATGTCCCTCTTCCTCTGCCCTTTACATGTTACTCCTTGATGTGTCCCCCCCTCATCATGCAACATTCAAAAATGGTGGCTGTCTCCTCTCGCGGTGTGTGTAAGTTAATATGCATGAGGCTAGTTAAGTATGCATGTTAGTAAAAAGTTGGTGACCATCCCTTGACCCTGACCAATTTGAGCTGGTTTCAGCCTGGGTACCCTTCAAGAGGAATTTATAGAATTCTTCCAACTATATGATTGGATAGGGTCATTCTGTCTTTCCTCCCCTCATCCTGGTTTGCACATTCCTGCACGTTCTGTGTAACATCTGTTTTTGCAATATCCATTGTTCTTACAAAGTCCGTGGAAACCAAACTCACACGTACAGTGGTAGGGCAGCTGATGAGAAGATGACCAGGGTGTAAGATGAAACATGACTGGGGCCACCTAGATATAGTGAGCCATGAGAGGAACTCATCATTGCTGGGTGGGCAGGGCAAGGGCTCTGGAGCTGAAGGCGTTAAGTTCTCCAGTGAGTTGTCTCTGGTCTGAAGGGGCAGAGGCTGGAAGAAGCTGGCCAGGCTGGGGGGTAGTTGGGTTAGATGATCTCTAAAGTCTTTTCCAACTCTGAATTCAGTCAATTCATCAAGCAGCATTGATCAATGCCTGCTAAAAGGCAAAAAATTATAGTGGATAGTTAGCCTTGGAGTCAGGAAGACTTGAATTTAAATCCTGCCTTCTCCAAGCTGGGTGGCCCTGGGCAAATCACTTAACCTCTGACTGCCTTAGGATCCTCATCTGTGAAATGGGAATAATAGCATCATAATAGCATCATCACTTCAGGGCAGTTGTGAGGATTTAAATGAGATGATAATATTTGTAAAGGGCTATATAAGTGCTAGCTACTCATATCTCTTGGGTGTTACTGAATTCCTCATCCTATGTATTGAAAGATAGACCAAATGGCCACTTGTCAGGATAAAAAAGGCTACTGTGAGGGATACAGATGTCTGGGATTCCCGGTTAGGTATGGTAGATAGTTGATTCCAGAGGTCTCTTTCAGTTCTTATCATTCCATGGTTCTCCAATATTCCCACTATCTCTTATGTTTGAAATCTTACCCTCAGAATTCTTTGGGTTCAGTGGTGCCTTTTCCAGGTTCCTCTTAACATGAAACTAGCTGAGAGAGAGAAAGAGAGAGGGGAGGGGAGGGAAGAGGAGGGGAAAAGAGAGGAGAGGAGAGAGAGCCCAGCTGTCACAAACCCACCTCCCTGCGGATGAGGGCTTCCAATCCCTTTACATTCACACTCAGACTGGCAGGCAGACAAACCTTTCCTCCTCAGACCTTTACTCAGGGCCTTCCTCCCATCCCCCAGCTTTGTCCCCGTGCGTGGCCTTTTGGCTTATTTCTCAGAAGTCCTTCTGGCAGGTCTAGTCAGCATCTCAAAGCTATTGTTGTTAAAGGCTACTTTTCAGGACATTAGGACAATCTGTTCTCATTTCCCAGAGAGCTGACTCACCTCAGGGCCAGCAATGATCAATTTTACCAAGCCCATTTCTGGCTGAAACATTTCACTTCATATTCCAGGTCTGGTGACAGACCCCAGCTGTGGGTGTCAGCCAGCCCCCAGGGACCTCCACTGTTTTTATTTTCAGCCTCTCAAGCCTTATGCTGGGCAGAGATTGAGACCAACTGAGACTGCCTCCCCAAGTGACCTTTGAACTGGGGTGGAAGGGGAGGGGCATCTCATTTAGAGCTGAAAAGACCTTTAGAAATTGTCTAATGTAACACCCTCCTTTTACAGATGGGGAAACTCAATTTGAATCCATGCTCTCTGACTCCAGATCCAGTTCCATGGGGCCATGATAAGAATGTTTCTCTTGGAGCTTCATGGTTTAGGTCCCATTCTGGATCATGCCACAGGCTGTGGCTGAACCCTCTCTGGCACTCAGCATGCATTCTTGAGGAGCAGGTCATTCTCAGCACTCTCAGATTCTGTCTAATACCCTTCATCCTCACAACAATCCTGGGAACTAGGGGTTATCACCATCTCCATTTTTATAGATGAAGGAATGGAGGGTCAGAGAGATTAAGTGATCTGTTCAGGGTCACATATCTAAGGAGGGACTGAAGCAGGATTCAAGCTCATGTCTTTCTGATTCTAAGTCTGGTACTCCTCCCACTATCGCCCCTCACTGACAATTTAATCAGAGTTGAGTCAGCTTGAACTTTATCCCCATTTCTTTTCTTTCTTTTTTGGAGGGGGTGGAGAGGCTAAGTATCAAGTATCTGAGGTCACATTTGAACTCAGGTCCTTCTGACTCCAGGGCCAGTGCTCTATTCACTCCCATTTCTTTTGGAAGCTGGCATCCATGTACCAGTGGCATCTTTGAACCCAGAAGGAAAGGACTGCCATCTTTAGACAGTTCCAGCTTTATACTTAAAGTTCTTTTGGTATTTTTTGTTCCACTGTTATTGGGATGAGACATAGCACCATCCTAGTGCTTGGGTTTCATTTGCAAGATAAGATAGCCACCTTCTATGAGAGTAGGCTCTTTGTTCATGATGTAGAATGAATCACTTGAAGGAAACTGTTTCTGGATGCAGCCATGCAGCCCCCTGCACTGGGGTGCTTTGGCCCTTGGGTCTCTTCCAATTCACTTTCCTGAACATTTCTAAACTGTAGAATTTCCTTGCAGAGACAAAAATAGCAAATTGAGCAAGGGAGGATATTGGGGGAATGCAAGGGGACAATGTAGTGGTTCAACAGAAAGTGATTTGAAGTTACTTGTGGAGAAAGTGAGTCAACCCACAAGTACGGAATGAAATAGAAATCAGAATTTACTTTTCCAATAGGCACACTCTTGAATGATTCATCAAAAGCCTCCCCCAGTTGCCCGGCTCTGCAGGATGTAGCCCTGATTGAGCGTTTCACACAGCTTCTTTAACGAAAAGATTTATGTGCTCTCAATGATAAATGGTGTTGTCTGGGAGAACTTTACCTAAGCTTTTCAGGGATGAAAAATGTCCCCTGGGGGGTGGCAAGTCTCCTTCAGTCTGAGCTTATAGAGATCCTATGGCAGAGGAGATGTGGGCTATGGAATCATGGAACCTATGGGTGGGGACTTCAGAGGTCATTTCATCTAATCCTGTCCTGGGCAGGGATCCTGTCTACAATACCTTCTGATTGTTAAGAAGTTTGTCTTTGTATACAAATGTGGTCTGACCAGGCCAATGGACAGGGGCTCAATATTTTCAGCCTTGCTATTGGCTCTGCTTTGGCCTTATTAACCTGTTTTTACCAATCCAATCTAGTCTAGTCCAATCCCATCCAATTCATGCCATTTAGAAATTTAGAATTTAGAAAAGCATTTATTAAATGCCTATTATGTGTAATGCTAAGAATACAAAGCAAAAGGGAACAGGTCCTACTCTCTAAGAGCTAACTTACATTCTCTTGAGAGGGATGAAAGATTTGTACAGATAAGTAAATACAAGATAGTTTGAGGAAGGAGAAAGTACTACCAACCAGTAAGATCAGAAGCTGAGCTTTTGCCAAGTCCTCTGTGGGTTCCCCTTCTCCCCACTCTCCTCCCAAGGAATGCCTTATAAGTTTTTAACAGACCACACAATGAAATACTGGTGGTAGTTGTTGAAACCTAGCAATCATGATGGATTTCTTAAATTGATGGGGGCTTCCCGAGTTAAAGCAGCATCCACACTATGGTAGTTCATCCTTATCCCCTTGCTAGCCTATGATAGGTTTGAAGAATTACCTTGACTTCTGTTGGAGGCACCTTCCCCCACCCCAGCTTCATGTAGAAATTACTGTGTGGACAGGTGGACAGCTAGGTTGGGATAATGACAACTGGCTAATTGTGTGTGGTGGAATTTAAAAAAGAGATGAGGGGCTAAAGTACATAAATCACCATCCCCAAACTGCAGGTCCTAGGAAATGGTAGTCATTGACTTGGCAGAATGTAGTGAGGTGATAGTATGATATAAACAGTATGCAAATATATTCATATCGGGTTTATTGTGTCTGGAAAGTAGACTACCATTTGCTTCTATCCTCTTAGCATTGTGACTGGAGAGTCAGTCTCATCAGTTGAAACCTGGGTTCATGTCCAGCCTTGGACACATATTTGCTGTGGGTAAAGACGAGGAAGGTACAAGGAATTCGCTAGTGTAGGAAGAAGGAAGAAAGTGGGGGGTAGAATATGCTATTTCTTATAATTTGGGTGCATAAGAAGAAGAGAATACAAGCACTGAGGAAGAAATAGGGGAGCAGACATCAGATGAATCTCTCTGTTGTCTGAAATGAACAAAGGAAGGCTGAATACACACACACACACACACACATACACACACACACACACACACACACACAGAATTTAGTGTATAAGTACATCACACTTAACTGGGAGACAAGCTGAATAGCAGGTTGGGGTTAAGAGGGATGATAATACCAGAGATGGAATAATCAGAAATGAAACAAACTGATCCTCAAGGGAAGATTAAAAGGAGCAGGGGAACAAAGAACTGGAATATGAGGGGAAGCCTCAGATATCCTTTCAGACAATTGGGGAATGGCAGAACAAATTGTGGTTTATGAATGCAATAGAATATTATTGTACTGTAAGAAATTATGAGACAATTTCAGAGAATGCTGGTTGTGCTCACTAGGAGAACAATTTACACAGGGGCGTTAACATTGTCAAGAAAAAACAACCTTGAAAGGTTTAAGAACTCTGATCAAAGCAATGACTAACCAAGTCTCCAGAGGACGGACATATGAGGAAGTGTGTTACCCATCCCCTGAGAGAGAAACGATGAGCATAAGGTGAAGACAAAGACATACATTTTCGGACGTGGCCACTGTGTGAATTTGCTCCTCTTGAGTATGTTTCTTTGTTAGAAGAGTGTGCCGCCTTCTCTTTCTTTCCCTCAATTTTTGTTTGGAGGAGAAAGTTAAAACAAATGGCCCAAAACAAGAGGGCCATTACAACATTTTAAAAAATGCATAGGAGAGAAGAGAGGTAGAATTCAGAAGGAAGTACTGACAAGCAGGACAATTTTGAAAATAAAAGATACAATTTATTATCTACCTTTAAAAAACTAAAGTGTTATAAAATGGAGATCCTTTGTTTCATAGAGAATCTTCTTGTGTTTTGCTATGTGTACAGAAATGCTCTTTTTTGGTGTTTAGAAAAATACTAGCTACAGCAATAAGGCTCAACAAAGAAATTAGCAAGATAAACAAAGACAAAGAAGAAATAAAATGATCACTTTCGGCAGATGATATGATGGTTTGCTTTAGAGCACCCTAGAGATGCAACCAAAAATTAATAGAAACAATAACTAAATAAGTAGTGGGATTTAAAATAAACCCACCAAAAACATCAGTCTTTTTTGTTAATTAACTGCTCCCTCCCTCAGCAGAGATAGGAAAATAAATTTCATTTAAAATTACTACAATGTCTAAAACTTCTGGGAGTCCAATTGCCAAGACACAGAGAGGAACTGTATAAATACAACTACAAAATGCTCTTTACAGAAATGAAGGAAGACAAACAATTGGAGAGGATTTAATGACTCATGCTTAGATCATGCTAATATAGTAAAAATGACAACACCACCTAAATCAATTTATAGACTTAGTGTTATACCAATCAAATTACCAAAGGATTATTTTAAAGAACTTGAGAGAATTATAACAAAATTCGCCTGGAGGAACAAAAGGCTAAGAATCTCAAGGAAATAATGAAAAAAAAATGGGAAGGGGGCCTAGTAGTATTGATTGCAAACTGTACCATAAAGCATTAGTCATCAAAATAATTCAACACCAAGAAATTAAATATATTAGCATGATGACTGATATGTCCAAGTACACAAACTACTGACAAAAACCGACAGGAGGAAGCCACTCTGTAGAAATTATGCTTAGATCAAGATGCCACATCTTGATGCTATAATAATGTCCAAATGGAAGCATGACATAGATATAAGAGGTAATATAATAAATAAATTAGAGGAGAATAGGATAGGAGAAGAGTTCTTACCCAAAGGATAGAGAATATCATATGAGATAGAGGGAACAATTCTGGTTACATAGAAAGTTATTGTGCAAACAAAAATAATGCAGCTAAAATTACAAGGGAAGTAGTAAACTGAGAAAAAAAATGTTTGCAACAGATTTTTCTGATAAAAGGTCTGATATCCAACATATGTATATATATATATATTATATATATGTATATATATATATATATGTATATATATGGACATGGGTACAGATATAGTGTCCCAAATGTTCAAGACTTTAGGAAAACTCTATATGAGAATAAGAGCCATTTCCCACAAGATAAAAAAAAATATTCAAAGGATAAGAACAGGAAGTTCTCAAAAGAAGAAAAGCAAGCTATCAACAACCACACCAAAAACTGTCCAAACAATGGATTGTAAGAGAAACGATCATTAAAAGAACGCCAGCCTCCCAGGTCTTGGGCCAAAGAGGACAAACAATGGAAAGCAGCCGTTTTTGGAGGGGGCTCTGGAAGGAGAGGCGCCCTGTCATGGCAGCAAAGAAGCACTTGGCGCCTTGTTTCAGTTCGAGTTTCTTTTGAGCCTTAAGGATGACTGAGTTAAGGACTTACTGAACGACATCTTCTGTTTAAAACTATGTGGCTGCCTTAGTGATAAGTTGTTAAGTTACAACATTGTGAATGCTGTACTTTGGTTTCTGTGAATGTTTTGCTTTAATTTACTGCTGAGTAAATAGAGAGTTCACTACACTATGTAATCAGAACCTTGAAGCTGTTCATGTAAGCAGTCCTCTAGAAAGCTGCTCATGCTTGGCTTTACACACACTCACTATTTATAGAGCTGCAAGTTGGATGAATCATTTTGGAAAACAATTTCCCAAACAGAATCCCCATACTTCCCAATAGTACAGAAGTCACTAAATTGTGCACAGCCTTTGATTCGATGATGCCATTACAAGGCCTATACCCCCCCAAAATCAAATACAGAGGCAAAGGACCCATATGTATAAACATATTCATGTTTTTGTTGTGCAAAGAACTAGAAACAAAGAAGGTAGCCATAAGTTGGGTAATGTTGAACAATGGTATCTGAGTGTAATGAAATATTATTGGCCTATAAAAAATGGCAAATGGGGTAGATTCAGAGACCCCTAGGAAGACTTTATAGAACCAAGTAAAACTACTTATGCAAGGAGCATCACCTTATAAAGTAAAACAACTTTCAGAGACTTAAGAACTCTAATCAATGTGATGAATAGGCATGACTTCAGAAGACTGATGATGAATCTTACCTCCCACTTCTTGCTGTAGAATGATACAGATACTTCCAGACACGACTGTCACGACACAATTTCTTGACTGTACTTTTGTTATGAGGGAGGGCATACTTGTGTGTGTGTGTGTGTGTGTGTGTGTGTGTGTGTGTGTGTGCATGTGTGTGAAATAAGAGTTTAGTAATAGTGAAGCAAAAAAAAAAGAGGAAAGAAAAGTATGTTAATGAAATGTTAAAAAAATAGAAGAGACCAAAGTGAAATTCAGAAAGGGATGCAAGCAAGCAGGGCAATATTTGTACTACTATATTAAATTTGATTTCTATTAAAAGAAACAAGATATATGTAGTAGATTTGTGGATTCATGTATAATTCCCAATTTCTGGTCTTTGTGTATAGAAACGTCCATGTTTCCTGATGAGTTTCTAGTTCATAATAAAAATTTAAAAGGAGGTGGTGGGTTTCCTCTCATTGGGATTCTTCAAATAGAGACTGAATGTCAAGGATGTTAGAGAGGAGATGTCTTTTGCTTGTGAATACAAAATGTGGTTCCAATTCACCCTATACACTATTGCTGAAGTGATTTTCCTTATGTGCATATCAAGCCATGTCAGTCATCTAACCCAATAATCTCCAGTGGTTCCTTATTACTTCTAAGATAAAAAATATGGACTTTCAGAGTTCTTCACAACATGGCCCAAGAAGTCTTTCTAGCCTCACTGTACATTATGCCCTTACCCACGCACAGTAATCCAACCAACACTGGCCTGCTTTGACATGTAACACTCCATCTCCCATTTCCATGACCTTTTCTGCTCTCCCTCCTTCCATTCCTGGAATGCATGCCTTCTCTTCTCTGCCTCATAGAATCCCTCTTTCTTTCACAACTGAACTTAACTGCATGAAGTCCTTCCTTCATTCCCCCAACTATAAGTGACTTGATCTAACTTTTTATAGTTAACTATGACTCTCTTATAACTAATTATAACTCTCTCAATCATTAATTTTAACTTTCTACGTCTCTTATAGTCAACTATTTTTGTATTTTTTTCTGTATATACTTAGTTATGTACTAGTATCCTCTGGTTGGAAAGCAAGCTCCTTAAGAATAGGAATTGTTTCATTTCTTTGATTTTTATCCCCAGAATGTGGCATAGCACTGAGCACATAGTAGGTGCTTAAGAAATGTTTGTTGATTGATATAAGCTGTCCACTGGAACTGGGACCTCTTATATGTCCTTGACAAGGACTCTACTTCCATGGTGCTAAATTTGTTCTGGATTGCCTTGCATTTATCAGGGGCTTCTCACCAGGAGCAGGAAGACAGGGTAGTTGGTGGCCATGTGCAGTGGTCCTACAGAGTGTTAATTAAATGGCTTTTAAAAAGTGGGCAGTAATATTCCATGCAATGAAAGGGTCATCTATGGTCAATGTACTTCAAGTACCACCATAAACTAGAGACTGTTGTTGATGTCTCCTAGGGAATTCCCTAACCAAATCTGTGCTGGGCAAGAGTTATGAGTTTGTAGACCAGATTTAGAGAATTTTCTAGTATCATGTAAAAAGTTTAGGGAAATAGTACAATTTTACCTTACCTATCAGACCATGGTGAGATTTATAAGGCCTTATACTTGCAATATGTAGAGTCAAGGAGTTCTAGGACTATTGGCAGAGATAGCTGACCAGAAACTGGCTCATGGGGAATGAGAGAAGGTAGTTCTGACAATGGCTTCCCTCCTTCACTCCTCAGCACAAAGCTTAAACATTTCTCTATTAAGATACTCCCTCCCTTCCCCTTCCACATCCCTTGGCAAGGCTGAACTGGCAGCAGTAGCTGGCATGCTGCTTGATTGGGTGTGAGCCAGAGTTAAGTCCCTCATCCTGTGTGGGAAGTCACCTAGAGAGCTTGAGTAGTCTAGGTAGGTGGGGTGGCCAAACCTAGCTTGAAAACAGATGAGATCTTTGATATGGAGGCCTGACAGTATCAGGACAGAGAGTGTTGGACCTGCATCAACTCTTGTGAATTTATCACAGATAGAGTCTGCCAGCCCCTCCAGAAACTTATCCAGGCATGGTGCCTGTTTCCAAGACAAATATTGGCTGAGTACCCAGAATTCACACACTATGACAGATATGCTGTCCAGTTGGAGTATCTGAATTGTTCCAGCTGATAGCACCTACCTACAGGGGGTTGTCAAAAGTCAAAGAATCATGGCATCTCAGCTTCAAAGGAACTCAGAGGTCATCTAGTCCAACACCTGTCTGAATACTAATACCCTCTACAGTATCCCTGGCAAGTGGTTGCACAACCTCCATTGGAAGACTTCTAGGGATAGAGATATCACCACCTTCCAAAGCAACCAGTTCCACTTTCAGACAATGCCAATGATGAGAAAGTTTTCCCTGGTATCAAAGTGTAATTTATCCCTCTGTAATCTCCACCCACTGCTCTTATCTAGATGGTTTCTTGAAAATCCAGGGAGCCTTTCTGTTAGGTAGCCTGCTCAGGGTCAGGCTGATTGATCTCTTGAGGTCTGAGGAAATACCATTAGCATCAGGTCCATCCATTTCTAGGGCTCTTTAAGGAGGGACAACAGGAAACATGGTACACAAGCAGTCAACAAACACATATTGAATGCCTACTTTGTACCAGACCCTATGCTAAATAGGAGAAAGAAACAAACAAAAAAAAAGCGAGGTGTTCACAATCTAATGGGGAAAACAACATGAAAACAAGTAATACAAGCTATATCAGGATAAATAGGAAATAATTAACAAAAGGAAGGTATTAGAATTAAGAGGGGTTAGGGAAAGGTTCCTATAGGAGGTGGGATTTAGGGAAGTCAATAATCAGAGCAGAGGAGGG
>JAQQSU010003004.1:0-14501 GCA_028627135.1 Pseudochirops cupreus
TAAACAAACTTTAGAGCTACAGAACCCCCAAAGTGACAGAGAGAAACAAATCTCCCGCTGAAGCCAGCCAGGCAGGTGGACAGGAAGAGTCCATCACAGCAGGCTGGGAACCCAGCCCAGCCACACATGAGCTGCCAGTTTTAGCCCCAGGGCAGCCCCAATCAGCCACTGCTGGAGGGACTTCAGGAAAGTGGATCACAAGAAGCCATGGCTGTTCCCAGGATTATCAACCTATAAATGTCCAAAGCAAAGTAAAAGATCAGTGTGGACTTTGGGAAGAGGGGGAATGTGAGTGCGGTCTGGCCTCTGCCCCCAGACTGGAGAAGTAGCTCAGGGGTGGTGGCCATGCAGCCGCCTCCAAATGACTGCTTCAAAGCTCCTGCCCTACAGATTCTAGGGGGACCAAGAGACTATTCTGAGGGGTAATCCCTATTGCTTTAACCTGCTTGGATCTGGATCGCTGTCCTGGGTGGAGGTCCTGGGGTGTGTGACCAGGTGCCAGAGCCTATGGAAGTTTCAGAGAGGGCAAGCCAGCTAATAGCTCCAGTAGCTTTGAAAACTCCAGCAATTTGGGACAAAGCTCTCCTCTATGGAAGGAGAGTCCTACTGCAGCAAAAAGCTCAGAAATCAAGTAATTGCATGGCAATATGAGCAAGCAAAGAAGCAAAGCAAGCTCAGCAGTCAAACTGTAGATTCCTTTTGGGGGGACAAAAAGGATGAAAGCATGGAACAGGAAAAGACAGCAAAGTCAGAACTCCTGTACCAAGAGCTTCCAAGAAAAATATGAATTGGTTACAGCCCAGAGAGGAATTTAAGAAGGATC
This sequence comes from Pseudochirops cupreus, assembly GCA_028627135.1. Classification (NCBI taxonomy): domain Eukaryota; kingdom Metazoa; phylum Chordata; class Mammalia; order Diprotodontia; family Pseudocheiridae; genus Pseudochirops; species Pseudochirops cupreus. The sequence continues at coordinate 824 of JAQQSU010003004.1, forward strand.
TTGAAAACCAAATAAGAGAAGTGAAGGAAAAATTGGGAAGAGAAATGAGAATGCTTTTGTGTCACTAAAATGCCCCTTGGTTAGAAAGGAATGGTCTAGGCGAGTGGTTCTCAACCTTCCTAATGCTGCAACCCTTTAATACTTGTATGTGGGTATATCTGCATGTGGCAGACCTGCCTGGATACGGATAGAGGAGTGGTGTCTCAGTTCTGAAGACCATCAGAAATATGTGTTTTCCAATGGTCTTAGGTGACCCCTGTGACCCCTGTGAAAAGGTTGTTCAACCCCCAAAGGGGTCGTGACCCACAGGTTGAGAACTGCTGGTCCAAGTCAATTCTTTCACACCTGAAGCAGCTCTCCCAACTCTAAACTTCATCAATATCAAATCTCTTTACCCCTTCCATCCATGGCCCCTCATCCTGATGTCTGGGAATGAACATGACCAATAAAAAAGCCCAATTTCTCCTCCACATTAAGACCTTTCAGTGCTGGAAGACAGTGTCATATCCCCCAAATATTCTTCACTCCAGGCTCATTGTGGTCCTTCCATGATGATCCTCCACATGTCATGGACCCATCCTGGTGTTGTAGTCCTTTTTACAGATCAGTGCCCAGAACTCATCATCCTCCAGGAGAGATCCAATCAGGGCAGAATTCAGTGGTATTCTCACATTCCCCTTCCTAGAAACTATGGTCCTATTGGTGCAGCCCAAAATCTGAGGAGCTCCCTTTCCTGCTCTGTTACCCTGCTGAATCATATCAACCTTCTGGTGCATGTGGACCCTCAGGACCCTTTCAGAATATCAGCTCTGAAAGCACACTCTCCCACCTTGTACTCTACCCAAGTTCAAGACTTTATGTAGACTTCTGTTGAAAGGATAATATCTTTTAAAAGTATAAGTTGATGGAAGAAAAAAAGTGGCTCAGTGTAAGGAGGAAATGAAGCTGCCTTGGGAGGCAGAGGGCTAGCACTGCCTGGAGGATCCTTGTGGTCTGGGTGGGACCAGATGGACTTACACAGAGCTTCAGGTGGGATCTCTATGGGGCAATCAGGAGGTGGCCAGCTGGCAATGTGTAATGGTGGATCTAAGGCTCAGGAGGCAGCGGAGTCCCTGCAGAGAAGTGACATCTGACTCTCTGGAAGCTGGTGAGATCTCCAAGCAAGCAAGCCTGCAGAGAAGTGGAGAATGAGGACAGCAGCATGGGGGACATACTGAGGGGACAGGAGATAATGAGGAGCCCACAAATAGTGTGAGATGAAGGGCTCACATGGGCAATGAGAGGACCAAGAGAGAGCCTTGAAGCTAATGGGACAGCAGGGTTCTAGGACGAGGAGCCGCCACCAGTGAAGACCAATATGAAGCCAGAAGTTAGGAGAGATTGGAAAGCTGGGATAGAGTCAGAAGGACAGACTTCAGAAGGATGGAGAAAGAAGTGGGTCAAGAGGAAGTGGAAGGGCTGAATGAAGACAAGCCATTTTAGGAGTTTGGCAGTGAGAGGGACTGGAGATGGAGGACAAAAGCTTGAAGGGACAACAAACAAGGGAAACAAAGTGAAGGTCCGGGTGTATCTGAGTCTGTTTGCAGGGAGCAGGTAAGGAAATAGAAAGAAGAGGGCACTGAGTGAGAGGGAGGAAGGGATGGGGCAAGCTTCTGGAGCAGATGTGAGGGGAGGGGATAGAGGGCAGGGACTGCTGTACCCAAGCCCTGTGCTTGGCTTGGGCAATGAATAAAGCTTTCTCTGCTTCGATGTAGACTGGGAGTTTTGAAGTTATGTTAAAGGAGAAGAGGGCACTCATGGCAGATAGCCTTCATCTTCTCCCTAACAGAAGGAGAGGACATCTGGTATTAATAGCATCCTCCCAGTCACTTGGTCTCACAGCCAACATCCATCCCTGAGTCTTCATCCTCAATCCAAAGATCCAATTAGTGGCCAGATCCTGTCAGTTTACCCTTCATAATATCTGGCATATACCCCTTCTCTCCTCTGGCACTGCCCTCTCCCTGCAGTAGACCTTCATCACCTGCCACCTGCACTATCCCAGTAGCTGCTGGCGGGGGGGGGGGTCTGGCTGCCCAAGTCTCTCCCCACTTGAGGCCATTCTCCCCAAGCTATCAAACTGATTTCCTAAAATAAAGATGTGACCACATTGTTAGACCCCTCCCCCCACCATTCAGTAAGGTCCAGTACATCCCTGTGACCCCCAGATCAAATATACACTCCTCTGTTTGGCTTTGAAAGACTTCACAACATGGTGCCACCCTACCTTGCCAATCTTCTATCTCCAAACCTGGTCCACATGCTCTGCATACCAGCTTCTCTAGTCTCCTCACCTGAGAATCTCCATCTCTGCCTGTGCTCGTTGTCATTGGCTGGCCCCTCTGGAACTCAGTACTGGGCTAGAAGAAGGGACATGCTAAGAGGAATGGCAGAGAGAGACAATCAGGGTAGAAGAAGTGTCTCCAGGGGCCAGGGGAGGTCAGCAGGGAGTCTGTCTTCCTGACTCCATGGAGCTCTGGTGTCTGAAGGTCACAAACAGGATGTGGGTTGAGGTTTGTGATGGGCATGGGCCAGGGTTAGTGGGACAGGTGATAGGATATAAGAGGGTGGACTCTGCTTGAGGAGGGTGGGAAGGGTCTGGGACTAGAGGAAAATCAGTTATTGATGGATCTCATTTAAGGATCCAAGTAAAGTCAGTGTTAGGGACTGGGCGACCATCTAAAGTTGTGGTCTCTATGAGGTGTAAGGGAGGTTTCAGCCTTAGGTTTGGCAAGGACCTTGGAGCCCAAATTGGGGCCTGGATCCTGGGGTCAACATCAGCGTCAGGTCTAAAGAGATGATAAGATGAGGCCTGGAGTTGGGGTCATAGTAGGGGTTGAGAGTCCTAAACCCCAGGGAAAGGGGAGAGGGAGCAGAGCCTTGAAGGAAGATAATGACTGTGAGAGGCAGAGGTCAGGATGGAGGAGATTCCAGGCATGGAGATGAATGGGAAGTCCATATGGCAACCAGAGGTTCCTTCAGCCTGGCCAGGTTCCAGAATATCCATCTCAAGGGATCATGGCCTTTGGAGCTGGAGAGAGCCTTGGGTACCCCAGACTCTCTGGATCTCAGAGGTGGCAGAACGTCAGAGTTCAGATAGCCTTTGGCATCCCAGAAAGTGGTCATCCAATGGGGAATGTTAATGGCCTCTAGAGAAGGGGCAGCCATCCCCTCCTGGGGCAGCCCATTCCATCTGGGGATGGAAGAAATTCTCTGTGATGGCCCAAATCTGTGTCTCTGGGACATCTGCTCATTTTCTAGGTTTGCGCACTGGACAGCAGGTCTAGCAGGACAAGCGTGATCCCTCTGTCCAGAAAGTCAATAATTTTGGGCTAACAATTAACACCAAGAAAGCAGGGGTCTTCCATCAGCTACCACCGTACCATCTATGCATGGAATCATTGCTTACAACAAAGGAGAAGTTCTGACTGCTGTGGATAAGCTCCCTCACCTTAGTAGTGTAGATTCCAGGGATGTAGACACTGACAAAGAAGTTTTTGCATACGTTGCCAGAGCTAGCTCAGCGTTTGGGAGGCTCCAAAGGAAGAATGGGAGAGAAGAGGCATTAGACTGACTAGCAAACTGAAGTTCTACAGCTCCATTGTGCTGACCTCATTGTGAAATGCCTGTGAACCCTGGACAGTCTACCAGCGCCATGCCAGGAAACTGAGTTGCTTCCATTTGAATTGCCTTACAAAAATTCTGAAGATCACCTTGCTGGATAAGGTACCAGACATTGAGGTCCTTACTCTAAATAAACTGCCAAGCATTCAGACTCTGCTTCAGAGAGCACAACTCTGATGGGCTGGCCATGCTGTTCAAATGCAAAACATTTGCTTGCCAAAAGGACTGTTTTATGGAGAACTCACATGGGGCAAATGCTCACATGGTGGTCAGAATAAGCAATACGAGGAGACCTTCAAGATTTCTCTGAAGAACTTTGGAACTGATTGTAAGACATGGGAGACACTGGCACAGGACCCCTCAGCAAGGTGAGTCCAAGTCAGAGAAGTTCCTGTGCTTTATGAGCAAAGCAGAATTGAAGCAGCTCAAAGGAAACACAGGATATGCAAATTTAGACTATCCATCCCAAATATTCACACAGACTATTGTGCCCAATCTGTGGTAGAGTATTCCAAGCTCATATCAAGCTGCTTGGCCACAGTCAGACCCATTAAAACTTGACTCTAGCACAGTGATGTCATTTCAATCCTCTTTGAGAACCAAGGACAGCAATCCACCAACCAAGTCAAGTCAAGTCTACAATAGTTTATAACACTGCAATTCAGTACAACTTCAATGGGCCTGACACCATGTAAAAAGTTGATACACCACATAGAAGGACAAAGACAGGCCCTGCCTTCTCAGAGCTTACATTCTGATGGGAGAAGACAGCACACAAAAGAGGGCTAAAAAAAGGAAGTGGGGAGGGAGAAGGGAGGGAAGAAGTGGCTGGGAAGAAACATCAGGAGGGCTAAAGAGGCAGGGCGGGCCTGGATCTCCCCTTTAAAATGACACCTCTGGGCAGAACTAGCCAATCAGAGGAGGCATCCTCAGGGATGGGCACTTGGAGTATGAGAACTGTCCAAGGGTGGGGGAGCTCTCCGGTTGAAGGGCTTCTTCTGGCCTGGTCAGGGAAGTCTTGGGGAACATATAGAGGGCAGCCTGGAGGGAAATGCAGGAAGAGAAGTCTTTGAGAACCTGTAGGAGGCGGAAACCATCATGTTCATGTCAAAGACTGGAATCTGCAAACTCCAGAACATGAAAGCACCCTGGAGGTCATTTAGACCAGTCAATCCAGGACTGCTAATTTTCTCTACAACAGCCCGTACTAGACATCCCGTAGTATGCACTCTAGACCCTTCAGTGATGGGGAACTCCCAACTAATCCTGGTCCTGAAGCCAGGCAATGGGAAGCTTGGAGATGATCTGCAGGCTGGCCGTGAGGTCGTACTATCTCCCTGACCCCCACTTCCTTCCTTCTTCACTCAACCCTTGCTTCTCCTCAGGGACATTGACAGCCAAGCCCCCTCCCTCCTCAGCCCTTTCCCTCATTTTCAGAAGGAGAAAATAACGAAAGTGACTAATTGATGGGAGAGGAAGATAATGAGTGTTCCCAGCAGACTTGAAGAGGGGAGGGGAGGGAGTGAGGGAGAAGAGGATGGAGACCTTAGTCACAGAGGCAGGGATGGGGACAGACACAGTGACACAGAGACAGGCAGAGACAGTGACAGCACCAGAGAGACAGTGGCAGAGGCAGAGAAACTGAAAAAGAAAAGACACACACACACACACACACACAGAGAGATACACAGAGAGAGAGACAGAGACAGAGGCAGAGAGAAAGAGATAGAGACAGAGACAGAGACAGAGAGAGACAGAAAGACAGTGCATGAGAAAGAGAGAAAATAGACAGAGAGACAGAGATTTTTGCATGCAGAGGGAGCACATTGTAGTCAGGGGTAAAGGAAGTCACCTGAGTCTAACTGGGCACCTACAAGATGGGGTGATTGTGGGTCAGTGCCTCACTTAGGGTTCCCTTGAGCTAGACCAGGGGAAGCTCCCCCTGAGCTATTCTCAAGGGGCCCCAACTCCCAACTTCCTCAAGGCTTCTCCTGGAATCATGTCATTATCTCTTGCTGTCCTTAAGGGCTGCAAAGAAAGGACCCTATACCCTCCCAGAGGGAGAGATGCCTTTCCTTGGGAGATTAAGAAGAGGTGCTCAGGAGGATGTCTCCAAAGTCTTCCCCCACCTCACCCACCCCAACTGAAGCTAGACTGGAGCTTGGCCTCCTAGAATTTGGGAGAGAAGGGGAGGGCAGGGAATCGGGAGGTAGCTGAGAGCTGGTGCTCCAGGGGAGGGAATCAGCAGTAAGCAAAGTCTAGGCTTGAGGAAGCCTCCCATTACCCTCCACCCATGTCTAGGGGGAGAGACATTGAGGTGGCGAGAGTTAGAGGTGCAGAGAGACAGAGAGACAGCTGGAGGGAGTCAGAGACAGGACAGACAGAGCCCAAGAGGGGAAAGGCAGGGGAAGGCAAGCTGGGGACACGGCTGCTTCTGAATGCAATGCTGCTTCTTCTGGGTTATCTGCTGAATTTGGAGACCAGCACTCTCTCTCAGTGTGCCTCAGTTGACTTCCCTGGAAAATGAGACTGTGAGATTCAAGGTTATCAATGGTCCTTTCTCACTCATAATTTTATGGTAAAAGACAGGCAGGCAGCCTGGGCTGGGGAGTGGGTGAGAGAGCAGGGAGAGAGGGAAGGAGAGAGGCAGAGAGGGAGAAGTGGCTGGAAACAGCAGAGAAAGGCAGGCAAAGAGAGTCAGCTACTATTTAATAAGCATTTATTGTGAGAAGGAAGGGAGGAAGGGAGGAAGGAAGGAAGGGAGGAAGGGAGGAAGGAAGGAAAGGAGGAAGGGAGGAAGGAAGGAAAGGAGGAAGGGAGGGAGGAAGGAAGGAAGGAAAAAAGGAGGGAGGCAGGGAGGAAGGAAGGAAGGAAGGAAAGAAGGGAGGGAGGGAGGGAGGAAACATTTAAGTCCTTCCGTTGTGTTGAGTGATGGGGCAAAGTGAGATGGCCCCTCCTCCCCAGGAATTCACCAGCACTAAAGGGGAGACAACGCCCAGGGAAAGGTATAGCTGCAACTCTGATGAGAATGTCCCATGATCCTCAGGGACAGCAGCAAAGCAGAGAGTCAAGCTGCTGCTGCTGCTGCTGCTTTTTCTTCTTCCTTCTCCTTTTCCTTCCTTTTTTTTTCTTCCTTCCTCCCTCCCTTCCTTCTCTCCCTCCCTCCCTCTTTCCTTTCTTCCCTCCTTCCTTCCTCCCTGCTTCCCTCCTTTCTTCCTTCTCTCCTTCCTTCCTTTCCTTCCTTCCTTCCTTCTTTCCTTCCTTCCTTCCTTCCTTCCTTCCTTCCTTCCTTCCTTCCTTCCTTCCTCCCTTCCTCCCTTCCTCCTTTCCCCCTTCCCCTCCTCTTCCTGTTCTTCTTTCTTCTTCTTCTTCTTCTTCTTCTTCTTCTTCTTCTTCTTCTTCTTCTTCTTCTTCTTCTTCTCCTTCTTCTTCTTTTGAATCATTATTAAATTTTATTTTAATTTATGGCATAAAGCAAGCATTTCTACTCCAGTACAATAAATAACATAATTCTACAGGAAACTGCAAATCTGTTATGTAAAATTTGCTATTCTTTTCAAATATACAACAAAGTTATTCTGTCCATTTTTTTCTTCCCTAGCCACCCCACTCTAGAGAATGCTGCCATTTGATGCAAATAGTTTAATATATGCAAACCACACTACTTTCCAGTTGTCCCAACAACAAATAAAAGTGCTTCTGTTCATCAGTTCTTCTTCTGGATGCAGACAGTGTCTTTGTTCACATGCCCTCTGTAGTTAATTTGGGCATTTATAAGAGACAAAATAACTTATTCCCTCGAAGTCATTCTTAAACAATATTGCTGTTACTGTATACAATGTTCTCCTGGTTTTGCTCATTTCTCTCCTCATTATTTCATACAAGTCATTCCATGTTTTTCAAAGGTCATTGAGCTCATCATTTCTTATAGAGAAGTAGTATCCCATCACAATCATGTATCACAACTAGTTTAACCATTCCTGAATTGATGGGCATCTCTGACATGTCCTTTCCTTTGCCACCACAAACAGAGCTGCTATAAACATTTTAGAATATGCAGGGATTTTTCCTAATTTCTTTGGAAATAGACCAAATAATGGTATTGTTGGGTGCAGGCGTATGGGCAGTTCAATATCTCTTAGGACATAATTCTAGATTGCTTTCAAAAATGGCTGAATCAGTTCACAATTCCACCAACAATGAATGTGTCCCAATTTTTCCATGTCCCTTCCAACATTTGTCACTTTCCTTTCTATCATTTTAACTCATCTATTCAGTAATAGAATAATATATTATGTATATAATATATAATACATTATATTACATATATTATAATAATACAATATAATAAAATAATATCTCAAGGTTGTTTCAATGTGTGTTTCTCTAAACAATAATGATTTAGATCATTTTTTCATGTGACTCTAAATTATTTTGATTTCTTCATCAGAACAACCTCCTCATACACATCATCCTTTTATCAGGTGGGGAATGACTCATAATCCTGTAGATTTGACAAAAGTCTGTAGACATTTCAGATATGATACCTTTATCTGATAAACGGCATAATTTTCCCCCAATTTTCTGCTTTCATTATCATCATAGCTATATTTGTTTTATTTGTACTAAAACATTTTAATTTAATGTAACTGAAATTATTAATTTTATACCCAAATTTACTCCCTATCTCTTGTTGATTTGTGAATTGCTCACCTCTCCACAAGGCTGATAAGTAATATGTTCCATGTTCTTCTAACTTTCTTGTAAAATCTCTCTTTATACCTAGGTCTTGTGTCTATTTTCACCTTATCCTGATAAATGGTGTAAGATAGTGGTGTATGCCTAATTTATACCACACTACTTTCCAGTTGTCCCAACAACAAATAATGAATTCATATCACAAAATCTTAAGCCTTTTCCCTTGTCAAACATAAGGTTATTGTGTTTATTTGCTGCTGTAAATTGTATCTACTCTATTCCATTGATATACCTTTCTATTTCTTAACCAGTACCAGATAATTTTGATAATTACAGCCTTATGCTATACTTTAAGATCTGGTACTACTGAATCCCCTTTCTTTACATTTTTTTTTTCATTTTTGCTTTGATAATCTGGATTTTTTAAATTTCGAAGTGACTTTTGTCATTTTTTAAAATAATTCAGTAATAAAAATGGAAATTTAATTGAAGCCGATATAGTATATAGAAATTACTTGGGATAAAACTGTCTTTTTTATGATGTGTTTTTGCTTCCCCCAGACAATTAATATTTCTCCAATTATTTATATATTATTTTATTTTTATAATTTTTAAAATAATTTTGTTTATTTTGTTCCTGGATTTGTTTTTCCAGGTGTATTCCCAAGTATTTGAAGTTCATTTATGGCTTGTTTAATTTCTTTTTCTAAAGTAAGTTTCTTTAGATATTCTGGGAGACCAAGGCATAGCTTACTCTTCAGATTTATGAAGAGAAGAATTTATAATCAAACATGAATAGAGAGCATTATGAAATGCAAAGTGTATAATTTTGATTATATTAAATTGACAAGTTTTTGTACAAACAAAGTCAGTGCAGCCAAGATTAGGAGGGAAGAAGAAAATTGGTAAAGAATGTTTACTACCAGTGTCTCATAAAGGTCTCATTTCTAAAATATACAGAGAATTGAGTCAAATTTATAAGAATACAAGTCATTCTCCAACTGATAAATGGTCAAAGGATATGAGTAGGCAGTTTTAAGATGAAGAAATTACAGATTCATGTATTCATGTGTATATATATATATTATATATATATATACATACATACATACATACATATGTATATATACACACATATAGATAAATTATAAATATAAATTAAATTAAATAAAATTTGTAAATTTTAAATCATATAAAAAGTTCTAAATCACTATTGATTAGAGAAATGCAGATCAAAATAACCCTTAGGTCCCACATCTCACTGGTCAGATTGACTAATGTTACAAAGCAGGAAAATTATAAATGCCAGAGAAGATGTGGGAAAATTGGAATGCTAATGAATTGTTGGTGGAGTTGTGAACTCATCCAACCACTCTGGAGAGCAATTTGGAACTCTGCCCAAAGGGCTATAAAAAATGTGCATATCCTTTGACCCAGTAATACCACTTCTATGGCTGTATCTCAAAGAGATCATAGAAGTGGGAAAATGACCTGTATGTACAAAAATATTTCTAGCTGCTCTTTTTGTGGTGGCAAAGAATTGGAAATCCAGGTGACACCTATCATTTGGGGAATGGCTAAACAAGTTGTGGTATATGAATGTGTAATGGTAGTTGGAATTTGAACATCTTCCCTGCCCCTTAATAGGCCTAAAGAAATTTGAAGATCTTTCCTGCTTTGAAGATCTTCCCTGTCCCCTAATGGGCCAAATGTGATGACATGGAGCATGGAGTTAAAGGAGTATGGTGAAGGGTGGAACAGAGCTCACAGGAAGCTGGGAAACAGATCAGTTAGAGCTGGAGGTTGGAAAGGATGCAGTCAAGGAGACGGCTAGTCTTGTGAGTGTTTGTTTGTGGGAAGGCTAAAGGATGGTGTGACTCCCTGCTATGTTGTGGTTTATTAACTTCTTTATTGCTATGATGGATTGGGTTTCCTGCTGTTGGGATTTGGTTTTCTGGTGTCTCAATAAATGTTTTGCTTCTCTCTTCTATATGGAAAGTCTGTTATTTTTTGTGATTCATAACTGTGCTGGCATTTTCATAGTCACCATCAGTGCTGTGAATATTGCATTGGCATTACATTTGTGTCAGGGTTTGCCCAGCCTGCCCACAGGGGTAGGCAGTTACTTACCTCAAAGGAGAAGACTCTGGCATTTTCTCTTGAAAAGAAAAGTCATGCTGGAGGGTATATATTAAGAAGGTTTATTGATGTCCCACCCAGGAAGCCTTACAGCAGGACTCTAAGGCAGGCTCCTCATCCCTCCAAGGCTTGGGCCCTTTTTTTACCCCAGATCCACACACCACAGGTGACACAGCCCAGCTGAGCAGAATTGTGAGAGGGGAGGTAAATTGTGAGAGAGGAAGTGCAATTACAAGGGCATGAAGACCCCAGGGTGTGGAGACACTAGTCGGGAACCTCAGGTATCCCACGTAAAAGAGTCTTGAGCAATGCAATATCCCCTGGCCAGGGATGGTGCAATATGCTCTGACTTCCACATGACCCAACTAATTCCTGGGCCTCACTCCTCCCTGTGTCTCAACAACACCACTTGCAATTTAGTACCTATTTTGTGACCCTCACACATTTGGTGACAAGGATAGAATCACAAAAGATCAGACTTCTATTTGGAGGCAGAAGGGTTTTAAAAGAAGCAATGCATATCCCAGGATGGGAGGATTTACCTTATTCCTCTCAGCAAGTGAGTAGGCTAAAAGTACAGGGATCTGCCAAAATGGGAAACTGAGGCTACAGAAAGGAGAACCTAGAGATTTATAAACATATTTGCAAGCAATACTAATAAAACCAGGCAAAGAACTGGAGGAAGTAAGTAGAAGAAGCTGGGTATTACCAACAGCTTACAGTATTATAGGTAAAAGCAGAAACAGACTGCAGAGAGAAATTTCAGAAGGAGAAGAAGTTAGCTGATTTACATGGCAATTCATAGCATTCAGGCTGTCCTTCAGAAAAGCAAGCTGGAAATCTCGGGTGGTAGAAGAAAAAAAAGATGTGAATTTTGCTAAGAAAAAGCAAAAACTAACCAGAGGAATATGAATGCTGCCCTAATACAAACACAGCCTAGTTGTCCTGGCTAAATCTCCCAGCAGAGTGCGTGGGTCAAAAATGAAACAATGTTAGATGAGGAGCCTTTTACAAGGGCAGAAGTTCACCCCATACTAAGAAGGATGCAGGAGAACTACAGAGGCCAAAGATAGTTCAGGGAGATCATTGAGGATTTCACTCAGCAGATTACTGATGTATTAAACTGTTGCACCCAAAAGATGGGAGAATTGTTAGTGTCTTGGATGGTGAGAATCAATGATAAAAGGATGGAGGAGTATGGGTAGAAAGTATGGATTGCTTGAGGATAGTTGAAGGGAATATATGACTAAATATATGTATACATACACACACATATATACGTATATATATATATATATACATATACATATATATCTATATAGACACACCCATTTATAATCCTTTCACCTATTCTCAGACTGAGAAAAGTTTCATAAGTTACAATTATCATTTTTCCACGTAGGAATGTAAGAAGTTCAACTCTGATAAGTTCCTTATGATTTCTTGTTTACCTTCTCATGCTTTTCTTGCTTCTTGTATCTGAATGTCAAATTTTCTATTCAACTCTGTTTTTTTTTTTCATCAAGAAAGCTTGAAAGTCCTCTATTTCATTGAATGACCATATTTTCCCCTGAAACATTATACTCAGTTTTGCTGGGTAGGTGATTCTTGGTTTTAATCCCAGCTCCTTTGACCTCTGTAATATCATATTTCAAGCCCTTTGATCCCTCAATGTAGAAGCTGCCAGAACCTGTGTTATGCTGATTGTGTATCCACAATATTCAAATTGTTTCTTCTTGGCTGCTTGTAATAGTTTCTTCTTAATCTGGGAACTCCAGAACCTGGCTATAACATTCCTAGGAGTTTTCTTTTCAGGATCTTTTTCAAGAGGTGATCAGTGAATTCTTTCAACTTCTATTTTGCCCTCTGATTCTAAAACATCAGGGCAATTTTCCTTGAGAATTTCTTGAAGGATGATTTCTGGGTTCTTTTTTGATCATAGTTTTCAGGTAGTCCAATAATTTTTATATTGCCTCTCCTGGATATGTTTTCCAAGTCAGAGGTTTTTCCAATGAGATATTTCACATTGCCTTCTATATTTTCATTTGTTTGGATCTGTTTAAAAGTAACTTGATTTCTCATAAAGTCATTAGCTTCCATTTGCTACAGTCTAAATCTGAAGGCTTTATTCTCTTCAGTGAGCTTTTGAAATTCTTTTTCCATCTGGCAAATTTGTCTTTTTAAGGAATTCTTCTCCTTATTGGCTTTTTGGGACTCTTTTGCTATTTGAGTTAGTTTATTTTTTAAGATGTTATTTTCTTCAATCATATTGTTGATTCACTTTTCATGATTTTCTTGCATCATTCTCATTTCTCTTCCCAATTTTTCCTTCACTTCTCTTATTTGGTTTTCAAGATCCTTCTAAAGCTCCTCTCTGGCCTGTAACCAATTCATATTTTTCTTGGAAGCTCTTGGTGCAGGAGTTCTGACTTTGTTGTCTTCCTCCTGTTCCACGCTTTGATCCTTTTCATCCCCCCAAAATGAATCTAAAGTTTGACTGCTGTGCTTGCTTTGCTTCCTTTGGTTGCTCATGTTGCCACTCAATTACTTGACTTTTGAGCTTTTTGCTGCAGTAGGACTCTCCTTCCATAGAGGAGAGCTTTGTCCCAAACACCTGGGGTTTTCACAGCTATCAGAGCTATTAGCTGGCTTGCCCTCTCTGAAACTTCCACAGGCTCTGGCACCTGGTCACACAACCCAAGAACTCCACCCAAGAGAGCAATCTGATCCAAGCAGGTTAAAGCAAAAGTGATTACCCCTCAGAATGGTCGCTTGGTCTCCCTACAATCTGTAGGCCAGGAGCTTTCAAGCAGTCATGTGGAGGCAGCTGCCTGGCCACCACCCCTGAGCTACTTCTCCAGTCTGGGGGCAGAGGCCAGACTGCACTCACAGTCCCCCTCTTCCCAAAGTCCACACTGATCTTTTACTTTACTTTGGGCATTTATGGGTTGATAATCCTGGGAACAGCCATGGCTGCTGGTGATCCACTTTCCTGAAGTCCCTCCAGCAGTGGCTGATTGGGGCTGCCCTGGGGCTAAAACTGGCAGCTCATGTGTGGCTGGGCTGGGTTCCCAGCCTGCTGTGATGGACTCTTCCTGTCCACCTGCCTGGCTGGCTTCAGCGGGAGATTTGTTTCTCTCTGTCACTTTGGGGGTTCTGTAGCTCTAAAGTTTGTTTA
>JAQQSU010003005.1:0-14500 GCA_028627135.1 Pseudochirops cupreus
CCAGATGTTGGTGCTTCCCTCTCTGGTAACTGATTAGGTATGGATGTAATGGTCAGAGGACTGGAAGCCTGTCTGCTGATCTGTTTCTCTGTCTGCTTGTAACTTCTGCTTGTAACTTGTGTTTTGTGTTCTGTTTGTATTCACTGAAGTTCAGGGTGCTGACTTTTTCCCCTGAACTAGGTAAATGATACGTGTTTGATTGATTAAAGTAAGATTGTTAACCCATTTTGAGTTGCTTTCCTTTAGAAAAGCAACTCTAAGAACCTGTGCTAGCAGCCACCCTGGGTATGCTAGGGTGCTTGCTGATACATATACTATGCTGAATATTGTGGGATCAAACTGATACTCTTCAGAAGAGTAGCCATGGATGGAAGCTTCAGCAAAGGGAGTGGTCAGTAGGATGGGGGTGGGGCTGCATAGAGCAGTGAATAATGTGCTCAGTTTTGAGTCATAGGACCTGGTATTAAATTCTGGTTCTGACACTTACTATCTGTATAATCTTGGGCAAGTCACTTAAACTGTCTGAGCCTCAGTTTACTTATTTGTAAAATGACTAGATGGACTCCTAAAATTCTTTTCCATCTCTAAATCTATAATCTTATGATGAGTGATTAACTGTACCAAAAATCATGGTGTTCTGGGCTTAAAACCTCTTTTTGCCCTTTTCCAATGACTAGGACATTCAAGTTGTCTCTTTCCTATCCAAATCTGCCCTCAGGAAAATCTGCTGGTCAATTTTCAGTTGAGTCTGACTCTTTGTGACCCTATTTGTGTTTTTTTTGGCAAGATATTGGAGTAGTTTTCCATTTCCTTCTCTAGCTTACAGATGAAGAAACTGAATTTTCTTGACTCTAGGTCCAGCACTCTGTCCACTGCACCACCTAGCTGTTGCCTTAGGAAAGCAGCTGACTGAAACGGCTTAATGTGTTACCTCCATAGGTATATATATTTAGACAGAGAAGATTAAGAAAAATAAATATTAGTATATTTTATTAGTATATCTATTAGTTTGATTTCAGGCATCATTGAGAAATGAGATAGTGATTTTTCTGGGCTGGAAGTCACACCAAATGGGTAATTTTCTATTCTTCCCCTCCCCCCTTTCCTAATTAAAGAATTGATAAACATCAACATTCTCTTATACAAAGAATAAGAAAAAAGAACTGCTTAGAAAATTGTATGAATCTCTCCTATACATAGAGTTTCAGGTTGTTTTTTCATAAATTAATTTATTTGTTTTTTTACTTTTCATCATACACTTCCATAAGTTTTAAATTTTCTCTGCATCCCTCTCCTTCCCCTTCCCCAAGATGGCATACAATCTGATATAGTCTCTACATATTCATACTTATTAAACATATTTTCACATTTGTCATGTTGTATAGAAGAATTATAATGAATGGGAGGAACCATGAAAAACAAAACAAAACAAAGCTACCAAAAAAAAAAGAGAAAGAGCAAAGACTATGCTTCAATCTGCATTCAGACTCCATATTTCTTTCTCTGGATGTGGTTGGCATTTTCCATCATGAGTCTTTTGAAGTTGTTTTAGTTTCTTGCATTGCTGAGAAGAACTAAGTCTATCAAAGTCAGTCATCATACAGTGAAGCTCTTACTGTGTACAATGTTCTCCTGGTTCTGCTCATTTCACTCAGCATCATTTCATATAGGTCTTTCCATGTTTTTCTTAAGTCTGCCTGCTCATCATTTCTTATAGCACAATAGAATTCTTTACATTCATATACCACAACTTGTTTAGCCATTCCCCAATAGACGGATATTCCCTCAATTTCCAGTTCTTGGCCACCACAAAAAAAGGTGCTATAAATGTTTTTGTACATGTGGGGCCTTTTCCCATTTTTATGATCTTTTTGGGATACAGCCTTAGAAGAGGTATTGCTGAGTCAAAGGGTATGCACATTTTTACACCTCTTTGAGGTTGTTTTTATAATATTTTTTAAAACTGCCTAATTTGCCTGAATTCCATTTTGAATTTCCTTCTATTTTTTCTTTATGTTTTAAAATAATTCATTAGCAATCTTTTTTTTTCCTTTTTCTTTCAGTACCAGTATACACATTAATACAACTCTGAGCTACTACTTCATACCCATCAGATTGGTTTAAATGACAAAAAAAGAGAAATGACAAATGTTGGCAGGACCATGGGAAAATAGATACATTAATGTACTTTTAGTAGAGTTGTGAATTAGTCACACCATTCTGGAAAGCAATTTGAAACTATACCCCAGAAGCCCAATAATAAGCACTACTAGGTCTGTATCTCAAAGAGTTCAACAAAGAAAGAGGAATGGGATCCATAGCACAAAAATATTTATAGCAATTCTTTCTGTGATGCTAAAGAATTAGAAACTGAGGGGATGGTTATTAATTGGAGGGTGGCTAAACAAGTTAAGGCATATGACTGTGACAGAATACTAATGTTCTGTAGGAAAGGAAGGAGATGGCTACAGAAAAAGAAATCCTTTGAAGATTTGTATGAACTGATGCAAAGTGAAGTAAGGAAGCCTGAGAGAACGATTTATTCAATATCAGTAATATGGTAAAGATAATCAACTTTGAATGAGTTTGATAACTCTAATCAACATGATAACCAACCAAAATTCCAAAGGATTCATGATAAAATATGCTATCCCTCTCCAGATAGAGAGCTAATGGTCTTAGAGAGCAGATCAAAAGATATTTCCTTCCTTCCCTCCTTCTTCCTTCCTTCCCTCCTTCTTCCTTCCTTCCTTTCTGTTCTTCTTTCCTTCTTTTCTTCCTTCCTTCCTTCCTTCCTTCTTTTCTTCCTTCCTTCCTTTCCGTTCTTCTTTCCTTCTTTTCTTCCTTCCTTCCTTCCTTTCTTCCTTCCTTTCTTCCTTCCATACTTCCTTCCTTCCTTTCTTCCTTCCTTCCTTCCCTCCTTCCCTCCCTCCCTCCTTCCCTCCTTCTTCCTTCTTTCTTTCCCTATTTCCTTCCTTTCGTCCTTCCTTTCCTTTCTTCTTTCCTTCTTTTCTTCCTTCCTTCCTTCCTTCCTTTCCTTCCTTCCCTCCTTATTCCTTCCTTCCCTCCTTCCCTCCCTCTTTCCCTCCTTCTTCCTTCTTTCCTTCCTTCTTTCCTTCCTTCCTTCCTTTCTTCTGTCCTTCCTTCCTTTCCTTCTTTCTTTCCTTCCCTCCTTCCTTCCCTCCTTCTTTCCTTCTTTCCTTCCTTCTTTCTTCCTTCCTTCCTCCTGCTAATGAAGGGATTTGTTTTGAATGACTAAACATATTTGTATTATTTCCCCCTTTTTTTCTCAGTGGGTGGGGGAAGGAAGAGAAAACAATTCAGAAATGAAAATGAAATTGAATTTTTAAAAAGTCACTGATAGAACTAAGTCTCATAGCACAGGAGATGGATAGTGTTTCTAATAGAAATAATGAAGCTAAGAGGAGAAGTAAGCTTTAGCCATACAGATAATAAGCTCAGTTTGGACCTGTTGAGTTTGGGAAAATCCATTTCAATTTAACATTTGTTTATTGAGTGTCTGTTATGAGATAGGCACTGTTCTAGCTACCTCTTTTGTGGGGATGGGCGAAGAATAAAGTGGTGTTCCACACCTGTGATTTCATTGGTATAAGATAATTTCTAGTGAGGAACCTGTCTCTACCAATATATGTTATATGATAATATATAATATTATTATGTTAGTGTATATATAATATAATAATGTATATTAATATATTTCTATATATGTATGCCTCTGTGTGCGTGTGTGTGTGTGTGTGTGTGTGTGTGTGTGTGTGTGTGTGTGTATGTATTAGCAAGTTATAGTTCCATAGATTTTTCCAGGCACTAAGAGAGAACAGATATAACAATCAAAGACCTGACCTATGAAATAAGGTACTGGGAATATGGAGACAAAATTAAAGTTCTTCCTGACCTCAAGGAACTCATACTCTATTGAGGAGAAACAATATGTATACAGATAACTACATATGGAGTAAATAGAAAGAAAATTTTGGAGAGTGGCCTAGAGCAGTGGTTCTCAACCTTCTTAGTGCTGTGACCCTTTAACACAGCTCCTCATGCTGTAGTGATCCCCAACCATAAAATTATTTTCGTTGCTACTTCATAACTGTAATTTTGCTTCTGTTGTGAATCTATCTGATATGGAGGATGCATTTTCATTGTTACAAATTGAACATAACCCACAGGTTGAGAACCGCTGCCTCAGAGGGTGATGGTAGGAATGTGATGAAGGGGGTAGCTAAAGTGCCTAGTGGAGGAACATGCTCAGTCAAAACTGGATCATATTGGCTAGGGATAGACAACTATTAAAGTGTGAGCATTTGTACTGCAGGAACCAAGAAATGCTGCAAATCTGGTCCTGATTTATTGTTTTGTTGATTTCTAAACTTAAGAAAGCAACAAGGCAAATATTAATAAATCTAATAATGTGGATTAAATTTTACAATGTGTCATGTACACCTTTTTCCCCCAAGAGATCCAGTTGTTAAACACTTACTTACCATCAAACCAAGGCTCAATGCCTTTGAAACTGTGTTTCCTCCAGCACACGCTAGAAGTCGTCTTCTTCAGGGGTTCTTCCCTTCTGCTTTCTTCAGAATCACTTCTTGAATCACTACTGCCATTGGCAGAGAAAATTGCTACAGCAATCTTGACAGATATTTTTTACTTGATAATCTTACTTATTTTCCCCCTTCCGGCTTTCTGCACATTTGTTTTCATTCTTCTACAGATGATGCTTTCACATAATCTTCCCCCATTATCTTTTGTAAAATTTAACAAATTACTTATGGCAAACTAATATTGTCCTTGGCTGATGTATCTCTCCATTTGGCAAGGAGATCAAGTGTTTGTTGGCTAAGTTGGTTTTGAGACTTTTTTTTTCCATGTAATGTGTTGATTTATACTAGTTAAACTGTCTTGGGAAATGATGAAAGACAATGTCAATATCTGCTATTTTATCCATTTCCCATTTTTTGGCCCTAACAGTGTGTTTTAATAATAATAATAATAATAAGTGGAATTTGTATAGCACTTTCAGGTATATAAAATGCAAACTAGGGGAAGCTAGGTGGTGTTGGGGCATCTAGGTGGATAGAGAACCAGTCCTAGAGTCAAGAGGACCTGAGTTCAAATCTGGTTTCAGAAACTTAATATGTCAACCCGGGCAAGTCACTCAACCTTGTTTGTCTCAGTTTCCTTATCTGTAAAATGAGCTGGAGAAGGAAATGGCAAACTACTCTAGTACCTTTGCCAAGAAAATCCCAAATAGGGTTCACAGAGTGTTGGAAGCAACTAATTGACTAAACAGAAAATGTTCAGTACTTTCTAACTTTAATTGAATTAATCAATAAATAATATATATTAAGTGTCTACCATGTGTCAGGGACCATGATATGAGCATGAAGACAAACATGAAACAGACCATGCTCTCAAGGTGTTTTAATTCTACCAGGTGACTTAACACATGTATGCATATATAAGTATATACAATACATACCTGCATACATACATACAGTCATACATTCTTACTCACATACATATAAATATATGTATATATGTATGTGTGGGTACGTACACACAAAATAAACACAAAGTATTTTTTTTAGGGGGAAGACATTAGCAGCTGGATGCATCATCAGTAATCTCATGTATAAGGTGGGATTTCCAATGCCTTTGGAAGAAACTAGGGATTCTAAAAAGTTAGAAGTGTTTTCCAGGTATGATAAACATCCAGTACAAAGGAAGAGTCCAAGGAATAAGAGATATAGTTCAGGGGAAAAAAAATGATGGGGTCTTAGACTACCAAGTAGCCAATTGAGCTAGCTAGGTGGTGTAGGGGATAGCACACTGGACCTCGGGTCAGGCAGACCCAAGTTCAAATTTGGATTCAGATATTCATTAGCTGTGTGTCTCTGGGTAAGTCACTCACTTCCGTCTGCCCCAGACAGAATTATTTTGTCTTCTGACTTATTCTGTAAAATCAGAATAATAAGCGTTCCTACCTCCCAGAGTTGTTGTAAAGATAAAACAAGGTAAGACTTATACAGGGCTTTGCAAACCTTAGAGCATTATATAAATTTAGCTATTATTATTAATAAGCAAACATTAAGCACTTATTATGTCAGATTGCTAGATACTGAAAATTCCAACATAAAAATGAAACAATTCTTTTTCTTATAGAGTAAAGCAGTGAATTGAGTTCAGCTTTTGATCAAATCCTTAAACGAGGAATAGGTTGTATTTCCAAACTGGACTTTTCTTTCTCTGTCATACAGGATTTTTTAGGGGGGTACTTATTTATATTTTGGTACGTGTCTAAAAAATATGAATTTTTAAGCATGAACTTTACAATGTCCCTTGGAAAAATGTTTGGCATGTAGGAGTTCATCACATTAGAAAGACTGAGGTAGAGTGAATATTCCTGACTTTTTGCCAAAGTAAATAGTGGTTAATATTTTACATGCAAATATCTTGTACTGCTCATAAGGCTACTTCCAGGGGAGGGGAAAAATAAACTTTAATTTCTTTGTAATTAGTTTCTTCAGCCTTTGTTCAGTGGTTTTAATAATAATGAGATTTAAATTTATTTATGTTTTAATTGATGTTTATTACAGAATGGTCCTTTTAAATCCCTACTTATGGGGTTCGATCCTTAAAAAGACATGAGGGGTAGAATGGTTGAATTGTTAAAGGTAATGGTTTAGTTTTTCCAGAAGTAAAAAGCAGAGACTGCTTGTCTACCATGGAGCTATTCCAGAATGTGTGAATTAGGTTGGTCTCATTGCCACAATTAGTTTGAAACTAACAGGGAATGCTTTCTGGGAACAAGACTCATATTCATGAACTATCAATCAAATATGACAATATGAGGATAAAGCAATATCATTTTATATATTATCCTTAATTTTAAATATCATAACCCCACTTTAATTTAACATTAGCTGTATAAAGGGAGATGTTTTTCCCTCTCTTGCTAAATGTGCACCATGTTTTAAGCAAACCAGAGAGCTGGAAATTTATAAAATTTATAAATCCAGGGATAAATATTTGCTTTAAAGATCTCCTGGTAGTGGTCCAGAGAACCTTGCTAACAGAACTTGTGGAAGCTGATGTGATTGACTTTACACAGATTTTCTTTTACAGCTCTCAGCTGATTTTTTGTCACATCCCTGGAATTTTTTCCATTGTTTACACAATCGAAGAATGCCTATTTCTCCAGTAGGGTCTGGTTAACTTTCGATGCCAAGGATAATTCCATGGCACCATTCATAATTCATGCATTATTTGTGTTGACTCATGTAGCTGACTGCATAAAAAGTCTATGCCCATTTTATCCATTGAGTTACCTGAGCCAGTACCATTAGCCCCAAATAGTGTCAGAGCATTCCTGAAGAGGGTTGGACCTGTGCATTCACTAATGTAGGTAGAGATCTCCAGGATAAGAAAATCTGCCAATGTAGGTCAGCATTTTCCCTGCAAGTGACATTCTTAGATACTTAGTGCTTAGTACTGAGAGATCAAGAGAATAGGCTGGGATCACTTAGCTGGTAAAAATATTTGAGGCAGGACTGGAACCTAATGCTTTTTGCCTTCCAGTCCAGTGCTCTAACCATCACATAATACTATCTCCAAATGTTTCAATGATATCCATGTTCCTGTCTATATGAGTTCAAGGATCCTGGGACCCAGGGGTCATTTCATCGTTGATGTAGCATATGTTTCTGCATTGTATCTTTTGCCTACTAAATAGCCTGATTTAACTTGTTACTGGTGAGCATAACATATTCCCTTGCTCAATTAGTTCCAGCACTTGACAGGAATTAGGAAAACTGCTATATTCAATGTAGTCTGCCTTTGTGAAAAGTGCCTGCATCTATATTTAATGATGGAGGAAGACCAAACAGGGTAAAAGCAAATAAGGAAGGTGTTCCAGAACTCAGTAAGTGAGCAGACTGCCTCTGCAATAACAAAAGAAACAAACAGAAAACAAAATAAAAAAAGCACTTGTGAGTCATTAGATAGAGACTTATGAAAGAAAGCCTAAGTTAAAGGAAAGAACGGGGACAGGAAAGACTGATAGACAAGTACATAGAAATAAACACATAATTTGCTGATTCCTTAGGATTTTTAAAATACATCAGCAAATCATTAAGCAGTCAGAGGTAGGTTTTTTTTTCCCTTTTCTTTGCTTATTTGTTATTATTTGTTAGTTTTTCTGCCTTGCTTTTTGCCATCGCCAGCATTTCTGAAACTCCACTAAATAATACTAAAGAGAGTAGGCATTCACGATTTACTCCTATATATATATATATATATATATATATATATATTGAAAAAGCTTCTAGTATATCCCCATTGCATATGATGTTGACCTTAGATACTTTTTATGATATTAAAAAAGAGCACTCTATGTCTATACTTTGTAGGGTTTTAGGATAAATGGGTGTTGTACTTTGTCAAAGAATTTTTCTGCAACTATTAAGACAAAGATGTGGGGTTTGGGGGATATTTTTATTTTTAATATGATTAATTACATTCATTGTTTCCTAATGTTTAATTATCCTTGTATCTCTGATATAAATCCAACTTGTTGACCATGTATGATTTCTTGGACAAATTGCTGTAATCTATTTGACAGGATTTTGTTTCCAATTTTTAGATCACTATTTACTAATAATACTGATTTATAGTAAGTCCTTGCTTTATACCTGGTTTATGTATTAGGACTATATTTGTTTTTTAAAAGGAGTCTGGTGGAGTGCTTTCTTTCTTGATTTTAGAGAATAATTTGTGTGGCACAGATACTAATTGTTCTTTAAAAGTTTGATAGGATTCTGTTGTAAATCCATAAGGATAAGGAGGTTTGTCTGTACCCCTCCCCCACCCTAACCTAACTTTAGTAGTTCTATTTCCTTTTCTGAGATTGGCTTAAGTTCCCTATTGGGTTTTCCATTAGATTGAAGATTGTGAGGAGTAAAATGCAATAACAGGGAAACTGAGGCACATTCCTTCACTCAATATAACTATTTATTAACAGGGACACATATAGCTGTTGTGGGTCAGAAAGGTGGATTGGCCTTCCGGTGTAGATAATAATGCCTCTCTGACAAATGAGGAATATAAATTCCTTAATGGGTCTCCGTTTCCTCTAGTAATATTGGCTAGAAAATCAGAATCACCCCAATCAGGATCACCTGGTTAGTCATCGCCTTGTGGGAAATCAAACCACCCCTAATTTTACAAGGAAAGACAAGGACAGAAGAATTGTCCCTTGTGGAGGAGCTGGACCTAAACTAATTTCTGTTCATAGGTAAGCAAAACAGATGTCCCAGGGGCTAGTTGAAAGGGAATGACATCCTTCAATCTTGTCTTTAATTCAGACTGGGATTTTTGAACTTAACTGAGAAAGGAGGGTTGACAAAATGGGGAATAGAATTAATTGCAGAGTAAACTCAATTATAAATGACACAGTAATATTTTAATTTCCTCAGTATCTTATATATTCGGAGATACCTGTTTCCTTTCTTGATTTTCTTAGTCTATGTGCATAAAAATTCTGGTAATTCTTTTTATTTTTTTCTGCTTTTGTTGTGATTTCATCTTATTTATTTGTTATTTTTGGGTTTTTTTTTCCCTTTTTAAAAATCAGATTGGCTAAAGGTTTATCAATTTTGCCAGTCTTTTCAAAGAACCAACTTTTAGTTTTATCATTTCTATAGTTTTATTTTTGTTTTCCAATTTATCTATTTCTCCTTTAATATTCATCTTTTGTGTTTATTTTGGGTTTTTGTTTGTTTTAGAAATGCTAATCCTCACAACAATCCTGGGAGCTACATGTTATTATCCCCATTTTATACATGAGGAATTTGAGACACACAGGTGAATTGACTTGCCCAAGGTCACATAGCTTGTAAAGTCTAAAGTCAAATTTGAACCTAGGTCTTGTTCTGCTATAGAAGTAGGGCTAAGACACTGAGGATGTGGGATACAGATTCAAAATCACAGATCATGCCAAACCTACCCAATACCCCAGACACTTTTTGCTTGAGCTGAATGGCTACCAGCAGTTCTCAACCTGTGGGTTATGTTCAATTTGTAACAATGAAAATACATCTTGCATATCAGATAGATTCACAACAGTAGCAAAATTATAGTTATGAAGAAGCAATGAAAATAATTTTATGGCTGGGAGTCACCACAACATGAGGAACTATATTAAAGGGTCAAGCGGCATTAGGAAGGTTGAGAACCACTGGGCTATCTGATCAAAATTCTGCCACAGCACTTCAACATTTATTACCTGTTCTATTCTATAGGTATTTATACTAAGTACTCTGTGTTGTGAGTGTACCAGAACTTTTGCAATGGTCCTCAAGATTTCCTTTTTAAACGGAGGGACTTATCAACAAAAATGCTAAATGCTTATCACATGATGTCTGGCAGCCTTCCTCTGTTTCTTAAATATAGTATTCTTCTGTTTTATCTGAAACAAGAGTTCTCTTCTTCTCTCCTTTCTCTCCCCATTTTCTCCCCCTCCTTTCTCTTTCTTTGTTTCTCTCTCTGTTTCTGTATCTCTCTCTTCGTCCCACTCTTTCTTTCTCCTCCCTCATTCCCCTTCTTTCTCATTCTCATGCCGTGGTTTCTCTGTCCTCTTTCTTTCTGTCTCTATTTCTCTCTATATCTTCTGTATCTGTCTCTCTCTGTCTTTCTCCTCTTTATCACTCTTTTTCCTTCTTTTACTCATGCTTCTGTTTCTCTTCTCTCTCTCTCTCTCTCTCTCTCTCTCTCTCTCTCTCTCTCTCTCTCTCTCCCTCTGTGTGTGTGTGTGTGTGTGTGTGTGTGTCTCCTGTAGCAGGTCTTTTCTGCATAATAGATTAAGCAACTTTATGCTTTATCGTATCTTTCATTAAGATCGGTGACCATTGGGGCAGCTACGTGGCACAGTGAATAGAGCACTGGCCCTGGAGTCTGGAGGACCTGAGTTCAAATACGGCCTCAGACACCTAACACTTACTAGCCATGTGGCCTTGGGCAACTCACTTAACCCCAATTGTCCTGCATTCCCTCCTCCAAAAAGAAAAAGGAAAAAAAAAAAGATCAGTGACCATCAAATTAGCCTTTAAAATGTAAACTGCATATGAATTGAAAAGATCTTTACCATTTCTCTAAACTATAGATATATTGTAATAGAATATCTAGCATGGTCTGGATGTGAAAATAATGATCTTTCCCTTTAAATGTTATATAGATTTATTATTTATGCTATATTTTCATGACAGCATGGACTAATTTTATATTAGGTTTTATGAAACAATGAAAGGTAGCACAGGGATGAGATATAAAAGGAGAACAGAATTTTAGAAACAAGAATTAAAGTTTTTAATGCCAACCATAGGACTTTTGATGTGTTTACACTGTTGGAACAACTCTCTATCAACTCTGGGGATAGGGTAATTACATTGATTAGTCTTGATTACCTAAATCCCATGACTCACCACATCCTGTGCACAAATGCACATTACAGGTGATATTGCCCATCTGCATGATTTTGCTATTGGGACAAAAATGTCTTCCATTGATGCTAATGGTGAGAACAGACTGCCAATTGGCAGTGTACAGAAGAGAAATAATTTGATAATATCAATAATTATGTTTTTAATTATGGAAGCTTTGCCTCAATTGAGAGATATTTTTCTACATTGTGCACTGTTCTATAATGTATATGAAGAATTTCATTACACGACGCATGATTATAGAGCTTCAGAGTCCTGAAGTCTATTCTTTAATCATTATTTATCATTACTCAGCTTTCATCTGGAAATATGTTCAGCAGATTGGGATTTTTTGGGGGGATGGGGAGAGGAATAGGAGAAGAGCTCAGGGTACTCAAAACGGAATGGGAAAGTGTGTTCAGAGATTTACATGAAAACAGTCTAGATAGAAAGCAAAATGCTTTGGGTTGTGAAAGAAAAAAGCATTGAAAGAAGTCATGGGTTCATTGATTTAGAGCTAGAAGAGATGCTACAGGTCACCAAGTCCAATCTCATCTTATAAATGGGAAACTGAGTGCTAGAAAGGTTCAATGACTTGGTTAGTAAGTTCCTGAAGTGGGAATTTGCCTAGGTCTTCCTGACTGGAAGCCCGGGTCTTAATCCAATACATCATAGTGCATGAGCACCACAGAGGAGAAAGTTCTTTTATTCTCTTTTTCTTATTGATGGTCTATTATAGTCCTCTAATTTAGGTTCCCATGGCCGCCTAGGTATTGTCTTGGCTGAACAGGCTAACAGATAATTCTCCTTAAAGGTTTCGCTGGATACTCACCTAGTGTATGACCAATCTCATTTGAATGGTATCTAATTTACCTTTTTTTCTAGATGGAGGGTGTCTAATTTCCTCTTTCCTAAAAGGAGGAGCTTCCTTCTGTGGAATAGGGAAAAGATACAATAGAAAAGTAGCCTGTGCACATTTTCTTTCTTCTATTTGAAGTTTGATTTAATGTTTTCTCTTTGATAATATGCTTGACTATGGATAACTTTATAGCAATATAAAAAGTATTTTTAAGGAAAAGCACCAGCCTTCTTTTTCTTTTAAAGATCATTGTTACTTCTTCATTTTACAATTAATAGAATTATGGAATTCTAGGATATCATTGGAGGATAGCTCCAAGCTAGTCTATCCCAAACTTCACTCAAGCCCTGCCTTCAAAAAAGCTATCATTTTTATGAGTTTATTATGTGTAGAGCAATGTGCAATAAGATAAATAAGTACAGTGTGTCCTAAATGCCTTATTGTAGTTTTGAACCATTATAGTTATTAAAACTTAAAACTGGCCTAAGACTTTATTTTTTGGAGGGGGGGAAGGCAAGGCAATTGGGGTTAAGTGACTTGACCAAGCTCACACAATATCTCAAGTGTCAAGTGTCTGAGGCCAGATTTGAACTCAGGTCCTCCTGACTCCAGGGCTGGTGCCCTACTCACTGCATCATTAGCTGCCCCTAAGACTTTTATTACACCTTGTTTATGCTTGGAAATTTGAGGAACAAGAAATGAATACTAAAAAGTAAGGTCATCAACAATGGTTATGGCACACAATCTAAGCCTGGAAGACATTTGAGGATTCTAACTCTTTCCCTTCCCTCACCTGTTCAGCTCATTTTTACATGTCATCTTCTCCCACTAGAATGTAAACTAGTTGAGGGCAAGGGACTGTGTTTCTTTTTGAGTGCATCTCAGCACTTAGTACAATGCCTGGCACATAGAAAGTAGTTAATAAAAACGTGTCAACTTTAAAGATAGAAGTGAGGAGTGAGTGCATTTAAATATAGGGGATAAGGTATAATGGGAATTTGTAGAATATTGCCTTTGGAGAACCACAAGTAAGTCAGTTTATTTGGAACACAGAATCCATGAGGATATATATTTTGAAATAAATTTAGAATAGTAATCTGGAGCCAGATTGTGATAGATTTAATCGCCAACCTGAGACATTTGTATTTTGTCTTAGAGGTAGTAGGGAGCCACAGAATGTCCTTGAGCAGAAGAATGAAATGGCCATATGTGGTTCAGGAAGATTAGTTTGGAGAGGTGTGCAGAATGGATTGAATACAAGAGAGATGAACACTAGGAGCTTGAGGCATTGGTCAGACATTAAAATGGTGTTATTTAAGAGAGAATTAAAAAGATAGGTTTGGAGATCAGGGAAGAGTTAAGGACTGAAGTTAGGGATCTTGATTGGATGTTCCTGCTTTCATTTTAATTACTTATAAACAGTTAAAGCAGACAAGATTGTTCCCACTATACCCTGTTCCTTCACTACACCGATTAGAGTCAAAACGGATTGATTTCACAGTTATTGGAGGTATAATAAAAGTTACCACTGTCTCCAAAATTCACAAGCTTCTGCATTTTAGGGATCACTTATAAAGTTGTTTTCATATTAATTAAGTGCAGATGCAAATGAAGATTCCCCATTCAGTCAAGATAAATGAGTCAGCTGTGACTTTCTTAGCTTATTTGAAATAGTTGCTATTTGCTGCACTTTGGAGTAGTAGTCAATCATGGTCTCATTTGGACTACTCTTAACCTCAACCATGACTGTATTATCCTTGGGGGTGGGAATTTGGCAAGTGGTTGCAGTGGTTTGAAAATATGACTAATAACAACATATTGAACCAGGAATATTGCAAATAGCTGCATCCTGTGACTTTGCTAATGCTTCTGACCTCCAATAGAACAGGATATTAATTCCCCAGATTCTGGCAGAGAAGTCAATCCTACAAATCTGCACAGAGGCTACATTCCTCTTTTTCATTCATGTTCCAAGGTAGTACTTGAACTCAGACCTCAGAGCATCAAAAGCATGTCTGAGGAGCATACCCACTGTATACTAGGGTCTTTTCATAGGGAGGTACTGACCTTTTAACTCATCTATCCATCTATCTATCTATCATCTATCTATCTATCTATCTATCTATCTATCTATCTATCCATC
>JAQQSU010003006.1:0-14500 GCA_028627135.1 Pseudochirops cupreus
TGAGTATAATGTTCCAAGGGAAAATATGGTCATTCAGTGAGGTGGAGGACTTTCAAACATTCTTGCTGAAAAAACCAGAATTGAAAAGAAAATTTGATATTCAAACACAAGAAGCATGAAAAGATAAACATGGAAAAGAAACCATAAGTAAGCTATCAAAGTTGAACTATTTACATGCCAACATGGAAAAATGATGATTGTAACTTATGAAACTTTTCTCAGTATGAGGATAGGTGAAGGGAACACAAACGTATATATATGTATACATACACATAGGACACAGGAGGCTTTATATATGAGTATGAACACATATCTGAGTATGTGTATATATGAGTACATAGAAGGCACAGGATCAATTGAATAGGAAGGGATGATACTCTAAAAGGTGAAATTCTGAGATGGGAGAGGATTAGAATGAGAGGAGACAGGGAGAGACAGAATGGGGTTAATCATCTCATATAGAAGAGGCAAGGGATAACTGTTACAATGGAGGGGAAGAACAGGAAGGCAAAAGGGAAAGAGTCAACCTTACTTTCATTAAATTTGGCTTAGGGAAGGAATTACACAAACTCTAAACTGGGTATCTTGCCACACTGGAGAGTAGGGGGGATGGGGATGAGAGGTGGGATGATGGACGGGACAGCAGAGTTGGGGGGAGGGTTGGTGGAAATACACACTTCTGTAAAGGGACAGGGCCAGTAACAGGGTAGGGAATAGAACAAGGGGGAGGGCAGGACAGGAAGGAGGGACGTATAATCAGTCTTTCAAAATATACCCACTGTGGAGATGTTCTGCATAATTACACATGTACAGTCTGTATTTAATTGCTTGTCCTTCCAGTGGGGCTGGGTGATGGGAGAGGAAGGGAAAAATCTAGAATTTAAAGTTCTATAATCAAATGTTAAAAATATATATGTGTATATATATAAATATATAATTATAATAATAATTATTATTATTATTAACTACATTCAACTGGGAATTAGGATATACAGGCACTGTGGTAGGGAGATCCATCCTGCCCTGCCAGAAAGTCAGAGGAGTGAGGGGGAGGTCACAGGAGAGAGCAGATTGGGGGAGGGGTTATACAGTGGGATGGCTGTTTTGAGGTGCTGGGTAGGAGAAAGATGGGGAGTAAATTTATAACTCAAAATCTCGTGGAAATGAATGATGTAAACAAGAAAATAAATTTTAAAAATAAAAGAAGAGGTAATGCCTAAGGGTGAGGACCAGAGTGGGATGCAACAGCAGAAGAATCAGAATGGATGAGATGTTGATGGAATTGTTCAAGGCCTGTTAGGAGATAAAGGCTGAGTGGAGATTTTAGGTATTGGAAGAGGATAACAGGAGGAAAAACAGTGACAATGTGGTTAGACTGTTTCTAGAGGTAATTTTTGGAAAGACCCCTTGGATATTTCTACTTTTGGCTAAAAAAAATCTATTTTTTAAAAAAATGTGTAGGATGGGTAGAAACTATGGAAGAATACCATGAATCATAGATTTTTAAAATCTTTCAACACTTTTCTCTAAGAAAAATTTGAAAAAATCAATATTTACATAAATATGTATATGATATGTACAATATATAATAAATCTGAGATGCACATTGCTATAAATGCTATTTCACCTAACTGCTATTAATGTTTCCTAAAAGTCGATAAATGAAAAGTATTTTATCACTTCTAAAAGTGTTTTCATTCTTCCAATTAGGCATATCAGAATCTTGGTTTTTAACTTTAAAACTAGATCTTGAGGGATTGATCTGAAATCACTCTTCAGAGGAATATTAGAGTGAATGAATTAGAGGCTGTATTTGTAATCTCTCATTACCATATTAGGTATTACATCATAGAAACATGATATATAAAAGATTTGCACCTTACAAAAAAGTACAAATGATTCTCTTATAGTCAAAAGATGAAATGGTGTAGTTGCTAGAGTGCAGGACTCAGAGACAGGAAGATTTGGGTTTAAAGTTTTTTCTGACACTGAATTGCTGTCTAACTACAAATAAATCCCTCAACCTCTTGGGTCCTCAGTTTTCTACAGATTTCTATAATGGGAATAATAATATCTACCCTATCTGTTTGTTCTGAGACTCAAATGAGATAACAGATGACTTCTAAACTTTTAACATTATGGTCAGTTGTTATTACTGATAGTATATATGCTATGCATAAAATATAATTACAAAAAAAATTAAACATTTTCTCAATTCATTTCTGACTGAGAGAATTTCATAAAGCAAAATACTACATAAGCCTAAATGTCCTGGTGAATCAGTTGCTGAATTATTTAAATTCTAGATAAGAGAAGATCATGGAAGAGCATTTTGTGAATAAGCTAATGCTGACCTTAGTGCAAACTTGCACTCTTTAGTCTCCACACATGTGCAGTCATCAGAGAGTTCCCCGATTACAAGTGTTTATTCACATCTGTCAGCTAAATCATAGATCCAAATGCAAAATGTAACACTCAGGAACATTATGTGGATTTGTGACACTCCCTCGAGGACTTTGGGTCCATAAAGCAATGAATGGATTATAAGGAGACATAAATACAGTATTTTCAACTATGACAGATGCAATCTAGCTCCAATATTATTTATACTATGTAAAAGAAAACCGAACCTATTTTCCTCAGTCCAGCTGAAAAGAAGCACCCTTAGGGAAGAATAAATGAATAGCTATCTATTAATTTTCAATTCTTATGAATTCATCTTTTCAGAACTTCGTGTTTGGGGATTTTCTCAATGGGTAGAGTGTTGTTTTATTTATTTGTTTATTTTACAACTGTATATATAAGCAACTGTAACTGAAATGAAATGTTACCAAAAATTTGAATTAGAATTACAATGAAAACTCAGGAATACACTTACAATTCAAAGGGTCACAAGATTGAGAGTTGAAAGGGGCCTTAGAGGCTATTGAACTCAACCCCTAATATTACAGATGAGGAAACTGAGTCCCATAAAAGTAAAGCCACGTAGCTAGTATCTGAAATAAGATTTGAATTCAGGGTTCCCTGACTCTAGGCCTAACTATCAAGCCAACTTCTCAGGGTTGGGATTTGGCATTTATTTGCAAATATTTGCTGCAGGCATAGTTTCGTTATAAAATAAAGCCAGATTATTAAGCCTACAGGTAGTATTTCCTGGTTACACATGTACATATAAGTATATACAATACATACACATATATTATGCATGTATGTATATATACATATATGTATATACACACAAACATATATATATGCATATACACACACACACACACACACACACACATACACACATATATATGTATATATAAGAGAAATAGTTTCTCCCCAAGTTCTTCTGTTGTTGTTCAGTCATGTCGAATTCTTTGTGACGCCATTTGGGGTTTTCTTGGTAAAGAGAGTGAAATGATTTGCCATTTCCTTCTCCCACTCATTTTATAAATAAGGAAACTCAGGCAAACAGAATTAAGTGACTTGACCTGGGTTACTAACTAGGCTAATATCTAAGGCTGGATTTGAACTCAGGTCTTCTGGATTCTAGCACTTCATCCATTCATTATGCCATCCATTTACCCTAGTCAGCTCTCCAGAACAGCCTAATCAGCCAGCTATTCACTCACTAGGATTCTGAATAATCCAATCAGAGTAGCAAAGAGCAACAGGAATTTCTGAGAGGCATAAACCTTTCTTAATCTCTAGGTATTGTGCGAAGGTAAATAGCCAACAAGCACTTATTCCACTTTCACTATGCTGTGAGATATTATGCTAACCACTGTGCATATGAAGAAAGTGGGGAAACTGTCTATGCAACAATCTAAAGGTAACCAGGAGGTGCCATGGATAGAACACTGGACCTGGAGTCAGAAAGATGAGTTCGAATCCACCTTCAGATAGTTACTAGCTAGGTGACCCTGGACAAGTGATTTAATTACCCTCACCCTCACTTTCCTTCTCTTTAAAATGAAGTTAGTTATATCACCTGTCTCTCTGGGTTGTTGTGAGGATAAAATCACTTAATATTAATAAAGTGCTTTGCAAATCTAGAGAAATATTAGCTATCATCTATGTATTGGGAGCTTCTTGATGGTAGGGACTGTCTTTTGACTCTTTTTATATCCTCAGTGCTTGGCACACAGGTGCTTATTGGTAGCTAGGGGACCTTTTTGGTACCCCAATACATCAGTAGGTGATATTGCAATTACACTATTAAGGGACTTACATAGTATATTATCTTTCTAATATGTTGTTGTGGTCTACTTGTAAGTACTGTCAATGTTCATTAGGGATATTGTCCCTAGTTTTCTTTCTCTGCTTTGTCTCTCATTTGTTTTAGGTATCAAGAACATATTTCTATCACAGAAAGAGACTGAAAAGGTGCCTTCTTTTATGATGAGTGAAAACAGTTCATGTAATGTTGGAATTAGTTGTCCTTTGTTGTCTGGTAGAACCATTTGTAGCTTGTTTAATTTTCTGATATTGGATTATTCAAATAGTCTGTTTCTTCTTTTGTTAAATTGGGTATTTTATGTTTTTGTAAGTATTCATCTAATTCCTCTAAATTATCAATTTTGTTAGCATGTAATTGGGTAAAATCGTTTCCAATAATTTCTTTTATTTCCTCTTAAATTGTTGTAAGTGCTCATTTTTTATTTTTGATAAGAGTAATTTGGTTTTCTCTCTTTTTAAAATGAGATTAGCTATTACTTTTAAGTTTTTTCCTTTAAAAATAAAACAGTCCCTAGTTTTATTTATTAACTCAATGATCTTTTCATTTTCAAATTTATTAAGCTCTTTAATTTTCTGAATTTTGACTTTGTTACTTAGTTGGAGATTTTTGATTTGCTGTCTTTCAAGTTTTTTTTAGTTGCCTGACTAATTTATTGATTTGCTCTCTCTTTCACTGATAAAAGCATTTAGATACAAAATTTCCCCTAAGAATTGTTCTAGCTTTAGATCATAGGTTTCTTTGATGATGTTTTCTACTGTTATTTTAAATTATTATTGGATCTAGCATTTATTTAGAATTATTTTATGTTTATAATTGTTTCTTTAAAGACTTTTTATTATACATACATATACAGTGTTTGGAGAGAGAAAGAGAGAGAGAGAGACAGAGAGAGAAAGAAGGGGTCGGGGGGAGAGAGAGATCACAGTGACCAGTCAATGATGTGGTTAGTATTTCTGCTTTTACATATTTTATAGTGAGGTCTTTATGCACAAATAAATGGCAAATTTTTTATAACCGTGCCATATACAACCAAAATGTACAGAAATTCCTTGCTATTCCTATTTCATTAATCACCATAAATCTATTATCCTTAATTTTTCTAAAATTTTATTCAGGTATTTCAGCTCTTGTCTATCTTTTGGTTTGATTTGTTTAGGTATGAAAGGGGTACCAATATGGTCCCCAACTATCACAGTTTTATTATCAATTTCTGCCTTTACTTGAATGAACATTTCCCTTAGATACTATACTATTTAGATGCTATACTATTAAGGGCATATATCAAGTACTGGCATATCTTGGAGATATTGCAAATTCAGTTCCAGATCACTATAATAAAGCAAATATTGCAATAAAGTGAGTCACACAAATTTTTCTTTCCCAGTGTATATAAAAATTATATTTATACTATACTGTAGTCTATTAAGTGCACTGTGTGTAAAAAAATGTTCATACCTTCACTGAAAAATACTTTATTGCTAAGAGAAAAATGTAACCATCATCTGAGTCTTCAACAAATTGTGAATTTTTACTGGTGGAAGGTCTTGCCTCAAAACTGATGGTGGTTGACTGATCAGGGTGGTGGTGCCTGAAGGCTGGGTTGCATTGTGGTAATTTCTTAAAATTAGACAGCAATGAACTTTGCCATATTGATTGACTCTTCTTTTCACTAGAATACTTAGGGGTCATTATTTAGTTTATTAATTGTTCTGATTTCAATATTTTCATATGTCAGGGAATAGGGAGGACCTAGGAGAGGGAGAGGACTGGAACAACAGGTTGATGGAGCAATGACAACACACACAAGATTTATTGATTAGGTGTGCTGCCCCAAAGTAATTATGATAATAATATCAAAGATCACTCTTCACAGATCACCAAAACAGATATAACAACAAAAAAGTTTGAAATATTGTGAGAATTATCAAAATGTGCCAGAGAGACATGTTGTGAGTATATGCTGTTGGAAAAATGGGACTGGCAGACTTGCTCAAAAAAGGGGTGCCTTGAATTTTCAATTTGTAAAAAACCCAACACAGGGAAGCACAACAAAATGAGGTATGGTACTGAATTTTTGGAAATCGTGATTGCTAACCTTACTTTTCTGAATTCAGCTGAGGCACAATAAATTTTGCTCTAGTACCTTATTTTAGCTCTGTGTTTTAAGTGTGTTTCTTGTAAACTTGACTAAGTTCTGAACTCCCCACACTGGTAAAATTATAGATCCTTGACTCACAAATGTGAATTTTAACTCACTGATATAAACATTCTTAGGAAATAATGATACTTTATATCAATGTCTATTATTTGATCCATTTTTAGTTTTTTGGCATCAGCTCCAATATCAACAGTTCTTCCTTTAGGTAAGTGGATCCTGTGTACAGCTGGATGGCAAATTTGCCCTTGGAGGTAGAAAAGGGTCTATGCCCAAGGGAAGTAGCCAGCACACCAAGGACTCATGGGACCTGGGGACAGAGAAGCAAGAGCAAAAGGAAGAATACCTGGGATGGGACAAAGAGGAAGCACGGGGAGAGGGGAAGGCAGACATGAAAGGGCCAGACACAGATGGGAGAGGACAAGTGACATGCAAGGGCAGTACCCAAGCATGAACTGACAGAAGAAAGACACGTGGGGATTATATACAGGGACAGGGGGGAAGAGCTGGGCAAAAGTCTCCTCTTGTAATCAATGCAAGCCCCTTATCTGGGTGCAAGAGTGGAGAGAGAGAGATCACAGTACTGTAGAATAAAGTTAATATGTGTATTTTTTTAATATGGATTCCTGGAAAGACTTGTATGAACTGATAGAAAGTGAAATGAGCAGAACCAGGAAACATTGTACACAGTATCAACAACATTGTATGATGATTAAATATGAATGACTTAGTTCTTCTCAACAATACAATAATTCAAGACAAGTACAAAGTAGCCATGATAGAAAATGCTGACCACATCCAGATTAAGAACAGATGGACTCTGAATGCAGATTGAAGCATATTTTTTCCCACTTACTTTAGTTTTTTCATGTTTTTTTCTTTTGATATTTTTCTTCTTTCACAATTGTGACTAATATGGAAATACATTTTACATAATTACACATATATAATGTATATAAAATTGCCTACTACTGGAGGAAGAGGGGTGGGCACTGAGGAAGGGAGTAAAATCTGGAACTCAAAATCTTATAAAAATTAACGCTGAAAATTGTCTTGACATACAACTGGGAAAATTAAAGTACTATTAAAATAATAAAAATATAGATTCTTTTCAGAATTCTTAAGGAAGGTTAAATTTTGCAGAATGCAAATTTATGTAAAGCAAACACTGTCATACAGTTGGAACCTGCTCCCTCCAAAGCCCAGGTATCTCCCGTCTTTTCTTCCTCCCTTTACCAAATCCCCAGGCAAATCCACATTTTGAAAAAACATTCCTTTATGGAGTGGTCTGCAGAATGGCTCACTTATGTAAAGCAAGAACTATCTATAGTTAATATTCCATTGATTTGTGTTTTCTTCCAGGTGGGGTATTACCCTTAGGGCAGAGAAACAGTAGATTTTCCATGGATACTTGACCTGTGAGAATCTTTCACTTGATCTCTAACAAGAACATGCCCATTTGATGTAACAGGGGGTTTTCATGCATCCTCTTGAAGTAGCCTCTTAACTACTAGTGAAGAAACATACAAGCTGTTTGTCTGTCAGTTATTTCTTACTCTCAGTACATTACCAGAGCATCTCTCCTTTAATGAGCACAATTTTTTATTATATCCTTTAGGATATTTCTCCAGGTATTTCTTATTATAGCCTTATCATACCTTCCCTGAATCTCTCCATTTCTCTTTGGGCGATTCCCAATTTCAGTTCTTTAGAGATCGTAGTGTTCTCTCACTCACAGCCATGTGCCATGTGAATATTGGTATTGACAAAAAGACAAAAATAGACTTTTGTTTCCACATCAGTTTTTTTTAAATAGACCAAGTTGGAGATGACTTAATTGTTCACCATGATCTTCTCCTTTTGATTCCTTCTAATTTGATTTCAATCTTTACCCTAATAAATCAATGGTCAGACAAGTCATTTAGAAACTTCCCAAATCCCAGAAAATAGGCATACTTAATTTCTAAAATGTTAATGCCTTAACATTAAATATACAAATTCCTAAATCTGATCTAAGAAAGTCAGACTATTAAACCTTCGATCTAAGCCTTCTTTTGTTCCTACAGGCAGCACTGAGTTCTAATTTGAAATATGATAATGTGTCCTTACAATTGAGAAAGCTTTATCTAACATTGCTACTAACATAGTCATAGAAAGTAAAGAAAATAATAATAATAGGTGGCATTCATATGGAAGATAGATGGCACAGTGGAGTGCTGGGCCTGGGGTCAGTCATTTTCCTGAGTTCAAATGTGACCTCAGATACTATCTGTGAGACCCTGGGCAAGTCACTTAACCTTGCTTGCTTCAGTTTCCTCATCTATAAAATCAGCAGAAGGAAATGGCAAACCACTCCAGTATCTTTGCTAAGAAAACCCCAAATAGTTTCACAAACAGACAAGACTGAAAAATGACTAAAAAATAAAAAAGCACTCATATAGCACTTTAAGGCTTATACAGTACCTTAAAAATATTATCTCATTTTATTCTCACAGCACCTCTGAGGCACAAGTGTTATTATTTTCCATATTTTACAGATGAGGAAACTGAGGTAGGCAGTGGTTAAGTAATTTGCTAGGATTACATAGCTAGCAAATGTATAAAGCTGAATTTGAACTCGGGACTACTGACTCCACATCCAGCACTTTATCCACAACATCACCTAGCTATCTCCAAATAACCAAATAATCATTTGTATAATGTCACTTTTTTATATCACTTTTACAAAGTTATCAGCGGGGACTTCAAGGAGGAAACTTCAAATTATGAAGAAAACAAGAAAAATTAGCAATTAGCTTAACGAGATGAGCAAAAATAACAAACACATGCTCTTGTCTTTTACTTGACACCATAAATACCTGCTGATGTGTATAAATGAAGAAATAAAAGCAATACTATGGAAGCTAAGAGACTTCCTAAAATAACTGATTCGATGTTAATCTTTTTGGATAAAGATTTTAATGAAATCCAAGACAGTGCTGGCTCCCATTGATTTCACAAAAGCGAGTTCTTCTGAGAAGAATGCTTAGAAAACTGTGTGCTTGAAAATAATGTCTCTTGTAAGACAAATCCTATAAACAAAAAACATCTTTCACAGTCTTACTAATGTACATTTGAAATACTCTTGTTCATTTAACATCCTTTGTAAATGAGTGTTGCTTTACCTGAGAAGCCTGAAGGATTGCCGTAAGCTAATGGGAAACTCATGCGTTTACAATAAATTTAGACATGAAAATCAATAGAAACATTTAAACCTATGATGCTGAAGTGCTTCTTGAAGATCAAATGCTAAAAAGTGAATCTCACACATACTCCTGCAGTACAAGCTGGCAGGGAAGTCTTGTTGACACACTTATTTCTATATGAAAGAGATAAGGCTTGGACCTTTGATTTCACTGTTATAGGTGAAGCTAATGAGGAAACATTTTCTGCTAATGTAGATAGTCACCTTCAATGCAACTTATGTTCTCAGAGATTCACCTAAGGCACTGAAAGCTTAATGAATTTGTCCAGGGTCATGCAATCAGTGTTTGTCAGAGGCAAGACTTAATTAAGCCCAGGTCTTTCTGGGTTCAAGACTCTCTATAGGGCTTCCTAAGCTTTTCCACTTTGTGAGCCCTTCAATTCACGTTTCCTTCTGTTCAAGAGCAACAATAACACAAAATTTTTTGGGGAAATAAAGCATTATATTAAGTATCTCCAAGGACCCAGCACTCCAGGATGTGGCTTTACCATACATTAAGGATACCTCTATGCTTGTATTTTAAAGTTTATATTCAGCTCTGGTTAACAACAGCAACAACACCAAGAAACAGCTATGTGGCATAATAGAGCTCTGAACCTCAAGTCAGGAAGGCCTCAGCTCAAATTTGGCTGCAGATGCTTACTTGCTTGTGACCTTAGGGAAGTCACTTAACCACTGTCTGCTTCAGTTTCCTCATCTGCAAAATGGAGAATCTAATAGCAATCACCTCCCAGGGTTATTACGAAAATAAAAATGAAATAATACTTGTAAAGTCGTTTCCAAACCTTAAAATGCTATATAAATTCTAGTTATTATCATTCTTTATTATTATTATTAATATCTCCAAAGTCAATACACTGCCATGAGAGCTGAGATCAGGAACAGTAAATGAAGCTGGGGAATAGGAAAGCACAGTTCTCTCATTCAGACAGGATAAACAAATATCTAGGAGCAAGGGGGGAAAATGAGAAGACTCATAAATGATTACTAGACCAAGAGTAGCCCAGAGATGAGTCAGTACTCTGATAGGCATGTACATTGTGCCCACCTTCTCAGATGGCCTCCTATAGTGATATTGCTCAAGGCTTAGTTTCTTGTATCTTATTCTTTAGAATTGCAATGCCCTACTTATTTCTCCTCCCCAAACTTCCAGATACTAGCCTGATTGCACTACTTTGATATTTTCAGTTCTTCTCAGTGAGCCCCGCAAAGATTAGTGAAGAAGGTGGAGTAAGAGGAGATAGTCCAGTCCAGTTCTCTTATACAACCACTCTAACAAAGAGTAGGCAAGATCACTAGATTAGGTGGTGATTGGGAAACACAAGGAAAAATCGTAGTGGATCATTTTTCCAGCCATGGCCACACAAAGGTAGCCAGAGTCCTACCAGGCACTGGGAAGGGGGCCCATCTAAGAATGCTAAGCTCAAGGTCTTATCATAAGCCTGAAGCTGTGCATCAAGGCAGAGAACAATAACAGAAGTGAGCTTGTAACTGATACAGTGTGACCCAAGAATGAAGTCTGGGATCCAGCTTAGATGTAGTATGAGGGCCACATCTGTGTATAGGTACAGGAGCAAGAACAGGGACCAGGCCAGAGCTATGTCATTCTAATTCTAGAACAGGATCTAGGAGCCTTCCAGCATAGTCTGAGGTTGGGGTTTATATTCTGAAGCTGTGTAGAGGGGTAGAGAGTAGCCCTTAGGGGCAGCTAGGTGGTACAGTGAATAGAGCACCTGCCTTGGAGTTAGGAGGACCTGAATTCAAATCTGGCCTCAGACACTTGACACACTTACTAGCTGTGTGACTTTGGGCAAGTCACTCAACACCAATTGCCTTGCCTTCCCCCCTACAAAAAAAAATAGTAAGCCTTATAGTTCTTTCACTCTGATTCCAAAACAAGATCTTTGAGTTAGCCCAAAGAGCAGGGCCAAGGCCTGAAGCTGAGTAACAAGAGCAAGAATTTCAGACCACCCATACATGTGTAATTCTGCCACTTTGAATATGCAAAGCCTTCTACCCAGCTGACTAGGTATAGGGTTAGCAACTGCCTACTGGAGCTTCAGCCAGTGGTAAGCCTTTAATTGTGTTGCCTGGACCCAAACTGGGGTTTGAAAAACTGGAAGGGCAATAATCAGACCACACCCTAGATCATACTGTTTATCATTTGCTGAAAATTTATAGCTCAGTGGTCTGAGCTGTTGAAGAATACAGCACTCAGTTCTCAGAGACAGGTCTAGTAAGACCTTAGTCAATTCAGATTAGGATAAATCAAGACCCAATATTGTCTACAGAACTTTACAAAGCCTTGCCCTAATGCAAAATAAGTAAGACTAGAAGAGTGAGTAGCAAAATTTTTAAAGGACACCAATGATAAAAATAATATCATAGAGCCAATGATGCTTAAGACATAAACTCAGAAGAGAGTGACACTTATAACATCTACTGCTAGATCCCAATTAGTAGAAATTATGAATTCCATGGCAGTTGTGTTATTTGAATTTATACTTCATATTTCCGTTGCTCTTGAATCAATTACCTAACTTTCACAACTGTAACATCAAATATTACAAATTTGAATATATGCAACCAATTCATGGGATTATTATTCACACTAATCAGGATTTAGTGGTATAAGCAAATCCTTAAAGAAAAGCATAGCTTGAACACAACTAGAATATCCAGAAGAACTGAAGAAAGAGTTTTAAGATATTATAAATGGAAGGAGAAATAATAGCTTAATACAAAAGGTGTAAAACCTTGCTTGAGTAGCATACTCTCTGCAGATTATAACGGACCAAATAGGATGATTCAAAATTAATGATCCACAAGGTAATAAAAAAAACAAAAACAATAAACACAACCAAAAGACTTGGAAAATAGAAGAAAATACCAGGTACCCCCTATAAAAAGAACAACAACAGCTTACCTGGAAAACAGGTCAAGGAGAGGAAAAAAAATCTAAGAATCATTAGATACCTGAAATCTATAACCCCCTCCCTTCCCTGACAAATGGACTGCATAAAAATCATGAATGAAAACTTCCCATACCTATGAGAACTAGAAGAGAAAGTAAAAAATGAAAAAAAAAACCACCTTATAATTCCTTGAAATAAACCCCCAAATGAAAATCCCAAGAATGTCATAGATAAAATCTAGAACTTCTAGGACAAAGAAAAAAAGCTGAAATCTTCCAGAAATAAAGAGTTCAATACTAAAGAGCCACAATGAGGATCCCACAAGATTTAGCAGCTACAAACATACGTAGTGGAGAGCTTGGAACATGATATTCCAAAGACAAAAAACATGTTTACAACCAACAGTAATTTATCTATCAAAAAACAGTATAACCTGGCATAAGAAAACGGCAGGGAGACAAATACAGTGAAAATAATGCTAGGCCTAGAGTCAGGAAGACCTGGGTTCTGCCTCAGAAACTTACTACTTATATGATCCTTTGCAAGTCACTTAACCACTGCCTCCCTCAATTTCCTCAACTCCAAAAAGTAATCATAAGAGAACCTATTTTCCTGGATTATTGTTAAGGATCAAATAAGAAATTTTCCATAAAGCACTTAGCACAATGCCGATAGAGAGTAGGCACTTAAAAATGCTTGTTTCCCTTCTCTTCTATGTGCTTCCTTTTCTTTCTTTCACCTTCCTTCTACTTTTAATGAGACAGGAGATTTCCAAGCATTCTGGATGTAAAGAGCAGAGTTGAATGGCAACTTTGAAATACAGACAGATGAGTCAAGAAAGAAAGATATTTTACTCATTTTCAGTCATTCCAAATGAAATTTCCCTTTCTATAATTTCCTCCTGGTTTTGCTATTGCCATGTAGAGATGCTGTGAAATTTTGTGGATTTATTTTGTATACTGCTTCTTTACTGAACCTAGTAATTTTATTAGATTTCTTGTAGATTTTATGGGATATTCTAGGTAAACCATCAAAAGAAAAATTTCAAGTCTAATTCTTCCCACTTTCTACCCCCGCCCTTCTCATATTATAATAAAGAACCTATCTAGAACTGTCAAATAGCGTAGGGGGCAAACTTGCAAAAATTTCTAGTATTTAGTTAACCTTATATCACTAATGAAACTAAAGCTAACTTTGGGTTTCAGATATATACTATTCATACAGTTGGTTCAGAACTTTATTTTCCTTTTTGTTTATCTTTTGCTTATATTTTCCAGCTCTAAGAGAGGAATACTAACATTTTTTTTCTAAAATTTTGTGTAGTTTTCTACATCTTTGCAATTCTGTTATCTTTTTCTTTGTAAATTTTGGTTCTGCAACATTTGGGGCATAACTTAAATAATTATCTTCAACATACATTGTCTTTTAAGTATAATCTAATTTATATCTTTTAACATTAATTTTCCCCATATTTTTGGATAATCTAATAGTATAAATGTAACTTCTACTTTATTAATCTCCTCACTACTAGGGATTCTTGCCTTTCTTTTTCATTCTTCATGCCTTTAATTCAAGGAATTGTCGGTTTTTACTTTTTATCCTTTCTACTATTCCCTTTCAATTTTATTAGATTGTTTAATACATTCACATTTGAGGTAATAATGGTTAGTTTGGCAGGTTTTTCCCCATGTTTTTCTTTTGTGTTAATTTTTAACCAATTTCTCCTTAAAGCCAGCACTTTGGTCATTTAATTTAATTTTGCTTGTACTAATTAGATCCTAGTGGATTACTTTAGACTCCTTCAATTTTCATCTACATGCCTTACCACAAGTTCCTTTAATTAACTTAGTTTTCAATTTTCTTTTTTCGTTTTATTTACTTATCAATTTATCTCTCCCTCTTCTGACCCTTTCATTTTTCCACTCAGATAATTATTTGGTTTGAAATACTTCTTTCCC
>JAQQSU010003007.1:0-14499 GCA_028627135.1 Pseudochirops cupreus
CTAGCCTAATTAGGTGCAAAATGTTTCATGTATGTATACATATATGTATATATTGTGTATCCTTTAAGAAAATGGTAATAAAAATGAACACATAACAATGAAACTTCTGTAGGTAGAAAGAATATCAGCAAAACATATTACTGTCAGTATAAATTTTTTTAAAAGTAACTGCATACTTAGAAACATCTGTCTAATGAGCCATTTGAAAATTAAGCATAAGTTAAAGGAAAAGCACATCTGCAGAATATATAGCAATCCAACATGAAAAAAAAATAGCATCATATTGAGGTGGGCTTAAAAATGACAAATCTGTATGGTTAGCCCTCTTCAGTTTTGTATGTCATTCTATAATTAGGTTTGAATATTGAGGATACTTAGATTTCAAAGAAAATTATTACAAATAGATTTTGTCAGTTCCTATGCATTCACAGGATCATTGATTGGGAGCTAGAAAGGATCTTACAGGTCACCTAGTCTTAACTCCTAAAATTACTCATGGGGAAACTGAGGAACAACTTGCCCAAAGTCACATTGGCAGTATTTGGCAAAGTCAGGATTTGAACCCCATTTCTCTAATTCTAAATCGAACATTTTTCTCTACTTCCAACTGTACAAAAATACCTCATTCAGTGAAAGGCTTCATTGTGCTAGGATTACTAAAATTCTCTATACAAAGTAGAGGTTGTTAACATTTGTTTTTAATTTTATGGATACTTTTGTCAGTTTTGTGAAGTACCTAATGTCCTTCTCAGATTAATATTTTTAAATGCCCAAAACATATGAGATTACAAATGAAACCATTTATGTTGGGGGAAAAACAATGCAATTTTCCCCACAATTTCTCAGACCATCTGAAATCTATTCATAGACCCCTTGGGGGTCCACAGGCCTTTCTTTTGAATATCTCTAGGAGGCTTAAGGCTAAATATCAGCCCTAGGGAACTTCACTTGGCACACCAATCCACATCCACTTATTATATACCTAATACTTGATACCTGTAGGTGAAAGCAACCATTTATCATAGGTAGCACCCCTAAGTTCATTCTGAGAGTATTCAGAGCATTTATTCTCAGAAGTACCAAAAGTAATCTAATCTTCAGACTTGGATAATGATGATGCTTTTGTCATTACTGATTCATATTTAATTATATATCATTTCCTTTTCTTCTTCTCTTTCCACCAAAGCCAACTTGTAAAGATAAAATAGGTATTTTAATTTTTCCATTCCATATTTTTCCTATGGATGGAACTGTCCCTGTTGTCAAGAGCAATGAAAAGTCACTCAAAGGCTTAGTCAAAGAAGGGAGAGGGAGAATGCGCCTAGCTCTGATAGCTGCTTCTGGTAGTGTTCTTCTTGGTACCCTGGATCTGAATTGGCAGAAAGAAGCAATGGGACACTATAGTACCTCTCCCTATTCCACTCCTTTGTTATGGATGAAGTTTCTGCCAAAAGGGAGAAAATTTTGAAACTTAAGGTTATAACTATGAGAAGTATGTTTGTTCCTCAAAAATGTAAGCAATATTGATGGGGAAAAAAAGATGAGGCAATATTCACAATAAAACAAGTTTAAAAATAGGCACTTATGTTTGAACACACACACACACACACACACACACACACACTTTATGAAGCTTTATCCTTTTTGGTAACTTTTTTCTGAGAACCTGAAAAGGCCTTAGCTTAAAAGGGCCAAGGTCTCCCACTGAATCCTGGGCCTTCTCCAATCCTGATTGATATGTGGCCACTGAATCCAGATGGCACTGGCGGAGAAAGTGAGGCTGTGACTTTGTATAGCCCTCCCTCACTCAAATCAAAGCCAACTGCAAGTCATGTCATCATCTCCCTGATGTCATGTTTCTTTTCAATAATGAAGCACAAACCATGCACCAAAGCAGCTTTATTCTTCTCTCATATATGAGAAATGTGGTATCACAAATGGACTCCTGGACTTGAAGTCAGGAAAACCTGGGCACAAGTCCTGTCTTTGGGACATAACTAGTTCTATGAACCTGATTAAGTTTCTTAACTTCTCTGTTTCTCTTTCCTCATCTGTAAAATAAAGATAATATCTATCTTTAGTACTTATTAAACAAGGTTGTAGTGA
Source organism: Pseudochirops cupreus (assembly GCA_028627135.1). NCBI lineage: Eukaryota > Metazoa > Chordata > Mammalia > Diprotodontia > Pseudocheiridae > Pseudochirops > Pseudochirops cupreus. The sequence continues at coordinate 2,107 of JAQQSU010003007.1, forward strand.
CACTTCATTAATGTGTATAATATATAAGGAACTGATTGAAATTTATAAAACTCTAAACTCTTACCCGATAGACAAATGTCCAAAGAATATGAACAGGCAGTTTTCAAAGGAATAAATCCAAGCCATCAACAGTGACATAAAAATGCTTTAATTCACTAATATTTAAAGAAACACTAATTAGAACAACTTTGCAGTTTCCCCTCACAACTATCAGACTGACAAAAAAAATGGAAAGAGAGAAAAAATGATAAATGATGTAGGATCTGTGGGAAAATAGATCCACAAGTCTACTGTTGGTGGAGCTGTGAAATGGTCCAACCTTTTCAGAATGAAATTTGCAACTATGCCCAGAAAGTCACTAAACTATGTATGGCCTTTTACTTGGCTATAACACTACTGGGCCTACACTTTCCTTGTCCAGCGAGGGTGGAGTAGCGGGGAAGATAGAATAAGAAAAGAAATATGCACGTAAAGCACTATAGATCTTCTTTTAATATATTTGTATTCAATTGTATGAAGAATTTAAACTAAGATTCCATACAAATACATGAATTTGCTTTGCAACGATTTATATTTAAATTAATAATTTATTGCATGAAGTCAATCCTATGTGTCCAATATTTTACTCTTCATTCACTCTTCTAATATGGTCATAGTTATGAAAGACAGAATATAGTAGTGAATGAAAGCTAGAAACATTGTTATTATTATTACTCTTTGTCTAATTATTATTACTCAGAGGCTGTGTCATGTTTAAAAATCTCAGTTTCCCACAATTGCACTCCGTGACAATATACTGGTTTCATTACATTAACAAATGATAAGCCAATAATGACAAGCCAGCAGTTTCAGATAGTTTGGAGAACATAGCCAGCAGGTTCAGGGTTCAAGACCCACTCTAGTTGACCAGAGAGGCCCACCTGAACCTAAATCTAGCCAGCTGAATAGAACTCCCAGGGCCTTAAATGAGAGCAAATGCAGCAGAATCACATAACTTATTTAAATTGTCCACAAGTCAATCACTGTGAGTGTGGAGATGTGGGAGAGGGGGAAGTGTGTTCAATTTGGTTGGCATAAAACTGAAGTGTCAGTTTGGTATGGTCACTAAAGCAGTTCTCATTCTGTCTTACTCTTTTTCAAGTTCCATTTTTTTTTTGATGGAGACAGCTTCCATATAAGAATAGTGACAGATCCAGTACAGAAACCTTGAATTCATCCAACAGTCATCTGAACCAACACTGTTAGACAAATTATTAAGTAAAATTGAATTAAACCAATGTCCTAGGATGTCCTAATCTCTGAGTAATTTTTACAGTTCCTGATTTGAGTTTTGCAATTCTCCTAGAAATTACCCTGCCTGCATCTTTTTTTCTGAAAGACACATGCTTTGAGATTGGCTTCAGTGTGATAAGCATCCACTTAGACCCGTAAATGATGTCCTTTGTCTCATGGATCCAGGTTGAAGAGAATATATACTATCACTTCTATAAGAAAAAAGATTTAATGAAGCCACAGAGCATACAGACAACTTTTCTGGTCATCTCATTATTCAAGACCCTGAAGGGACTCACACAGCAATGTTTATGGCAATACTACATTATCAGAATGATATTGGGCTGATGATGGGAGTTCCCTTGGGTTCCACATCATCAAAGTTGTGTTCCATAATAATATGATACAATGAGGTCTAATTCTCAAATGCCTTGTTTGGAACCACAAGAAAAGATGGGCAATATTATTTATGCCAAAGAAATGAAACTAATTTCACTCTCACCTCTCAGACTGGAGACAGCACTGGCTCCAGGGGGGCTCCATTCTAGGCCATTTGAAAAAAGAGTTTTATTTTTGCCTCAAAGATGAAAAAGAAGCCTTGCTTCAATTGTTTGAAACTTTCTTTCCTGCAACTTCCTAGACCTTCTCAAGTGTTAGAGAACTATAGCATTGATTTCTAAAATAGTAGACATTAAGTGGGAGAATGTAGTTGAATTGAGTGATAAAAATGAGCTGAATGGCATGGATTCCATTCCAATTTCTTGAATTTTGAGATTCATTCACGATGTCCAATAGTATGTGAATACATTTTGCAGCAAAGAATCCAGCTGAATACCCAGCTTCCCTTTGTATTTCTTAATATATAAGGTATTTTCTACACTTAACAGATTCAGAAATCCATTTCCTTCTCTTGCCCAGATTCACCTTATGTTGAGAGGAAACATCAGAAGTCATAGGGTAGCTATATACTGAACAAAATAATTCTTTCATTCTCTCAGCAACAATTTACTTAGCACTAAATATGTGCAAGGCATCCTATTAGGTGCTGAGTATAGACTGTTTAATATAGTTATGAAATGGATCATTTTCTCATGAAACTTCCATTACGACAAGGGATTGGGGAGAGATATAACATCAGTTGAAGAATTTATATTGTACAATTGAAAACTATAAGAGATACAAGGTGGGATACCAGGTTTAAGGAAGGAAATATCATTTCATTTCTAAGTGGAAGAAACCAGTAGGTTTTGAGCTATTTGAAGGGTGGCTAGGCCTTCAGAGGCATGGAGATATGAGACAGAATATAAAGTGCGGCAAACATGTTAGTATTATTTCAGTCTCTTTGGCTGCTCTGACATGAAATTTTCTCCGTCATCAGGACTGGCTTTTTATAGTATGGCTTGACTGAATGCCTGATGAAGATTCACAGCTCCTCTGTGACTTAGAGCCTCAGAGAGCTGCCTAGTGCACTGAGAGGTTAAAGGACTTGTCCATGAACATATACATGCTAAATGTTGGAAGGAGGATTTGAACTCATATCGTCCTGACTGAAAGTCATCCTCCCTGTTCTCTATATTAGGCATTTGCTTGTTGTCCAGCATTATATTGAAAGCATCTTGAAGGCAGGGACTGTATTTTGTTTCTTTTTGTATCTCCAGTGCTTAGAATCTTGCCTAGAGCTTAGTAGGCACTTAATAATTCTATTGACTTACCAAACAATCAGTGCTGTAGTATCTATTCTGCAAATACTGGGCAGATAATTAAAAAAATAAAAATAAAAACAAGATGTGGTTTCTTCTAGCTTACTGAGAATGATTTCAGTAAAATTGAACAGAACCAAGGGTAAACAGTTGGTGATGATGCTATCTACCGGGTAGATTGCTTCCGTCACTTATCATAGTTACAATGGTAATAAGTAAAAATAAAAGGTATATGTACATATCATTATTTAATCCATTAAAAACTAATTTGGGAAAAATATCCCTGCTGAGTCTCATTCTGTTGCATTGTGCTGGTTAGTACTGAGATTCCAGCCCCTGTTTGATGCTGTGCTCAATCCACCCCATAGGGGATATCAAGGAGTAGGGTCACTGTTTCAAGTTACAGATGGAGGCTTACAACTGACAAGCTTCAGACAGCTCAGTTGCACAAACATGTAACATATTTCAGCCTCAAAAAGTATTGAAAAGTTGTGCATATGCCAGAAAAAAAATGTACCTACCAAGCAAACAGCCAGCTGCAGGCCAAGAATATTGCTGATCATCAGGCATGTTAGCTGTCATCAGATGGTCGAAGGTAATAGAGTCTCTTTTCCCAGCATATTGGCTCTTCTCTCCAAAATAAGAGAATTAATGACAGGAATGACTTTCATATTCTGTACATAATAAGCAAATTCTTTTTCCATTGCCTTCATTTTAAGAATGAAGGTCTAATGTACTTATTTATGTACAATCATTACATCCTAATCCACTTGACCACAGGACTCAAGAGTATGCTTTAAAACTAGAAAGACTGAGTGTGGTATGAGCTTAGACTCAGCAAGTCCCGTGTACTAATTCTGCCTCTGAAACTTCATAGTTATACAACCTTAGGTAAGTCACTTAATGTCCCTGAGCCTCAGTTTCTTTATCTGAAAAATAGGGGTAGAGAGGCAACATGGCGTCGGGGTTGGAAGTTGCCCCTGGAACCAGGAAAACTTGTGTGAGAGCCCTACCTCATTAACGAATTAATGGATTCTTCTCTAGAATGGGAACCACACTGGGCATATTGGTGACGAGTGGTGGGTGCAAGTGAGAAAATATCCTATGATAGAAATTTGAGATGATTTCTGGGGAAAATTGCATAGAGGTTTTTTTTAAAATTAAAGTGGAAATTAAAAGGCTGAAAAAAAACAATCCATAGTCTGTGCATGATAGTATGCATGGCATGCTCCAGAAACTGGTGTTTTTTTGGTTTATTACTTCTGGGATCAAATAGAAACTCCCCTTTTTGACTTTTATTTCCCTTTGAAATGTCTCCAGTGTATCTGGTCAGGCCGATTTCACATCCCTCCTACTTACACATTCTACACTGTCACCAGACTACCTTCCCTATGTGTTCATGGCCCCCTGTACAAATCGTTCCACCTCCTGCCCAAAGGCCTTTCCACAGACGGACCCCAGGACTGGAAAGCTCTTAGAATCACTTCTTCCCTTGCTCTGTACTCCCTGTATGGAGTCCTTCCGAGTGTTTTCCTCTTTTCCCCCCTTTATCCCCCAGCCCTCTCCTCCAGCTGCATTGTATGGAGTTGATATTTATTTATCCCAGTATATGACATTTTTCATATACGAAGTGCATAGATTTTTAGCTCCTTGACTGCCAGAGCTCTTTTCGTTTTTGTCCTTCTATCCCCCGGGGCCCAACACAGTTCCTGGCACATAGTGAGAGCTTAATGAATACTAGTTAAACTGAATTTAATGTAGTATTATTGTAAGGAGCATGGTAACCATCTGTTCTCTTTCTCTCTTAATGCCTAAATTGTAGGGAATTGCAGGAAAAAGGATTAAGGTGAGCTATAAGGAAGAGATTTTGGCTGTCATAGTTAATAATTATTGAAATGGGAGGTTGCTGAATTCCCTCATCTCTAGAGAAATGGGAATAAAGAGGACTGATCACCATTTCCCCCCTAAATTATTTAGATGTACTACTGACTGGAGACAAGCTAATGGACCAGATGACTTCTTGAGGTCTTTTTGTCCCTGTAATTATTTGAATTATTTGCATGACAATTAGTGGTAAATGATGTGCAAGGTTATACGAAAGGAGTGTGGAAGTTAGATCACTGTGCATATTTGAAGTGGGGTAAGAAAAGTGTACCTTTGTCCTAGGCTCCTCGTTAATGTTTTATGAATCTGTGTAATCTGAAATAGAGTTTTATTAGTGACTTCTAACATAATACCTCACATGGCTGAAAAAAATGTAAAATATGAAAATGTCATTTGGATGATGGCACTATTTTCTTAATATTTATTTATTACATACTTTATAGATCATTGATTTTAGAACTGAGAGAGACCATAGACATTATGTAGTCTAGCACACTAATTTCACAGATAAGAAAGTTGAGCCCTAAGACTTTCTCAAGGTCATAAAAGATTTGAGTACTTAGGAAAGAGTGCCAGAGTTGGAGATAACAGATCTGGGTTCCAATCCTTGCTGTGTTCCTTCCTGCCTCTGTGACCTTGGACAAATCATTTAACTTTTCTGGCTCTCAGTTTCCTCATTTTTAAATGAAAGGTTAGGAATAGATTACCTCCCATATCCCTACAACCCAAGTTCCATGATAATATGAGTCAATATCTAGTTCATCTGTATCTATAGATACCACGAAAGTATTTATAGAAAAGGACACCTCTCTAGGGCTCATGGTTGATGCCACATACATTGGCGCCTGTCTAAGGGAAATCTTATATTGTTCCCTAATCTTTCCAGGTATGTGAGTTTGTCTTTCCTAACTTTCCTAATTAAAAATTGCTTGATTCTAGGGGTCATGAGTTTCAATCCTTTGGTATCTCTTATAGTGTTTAGTCCAATGTAGAGTACAGAGTACTCTTCATAGTTCATAAGTATGAATTTTAAATGAGTTCATGAAATATTTAAAAACTATAGAGAAATATTTGAAAAGAGGTAATTTTTGCTTAAGGTGGAAAGAGATAACCTATAGTATTCACTTTAAGGCTTAGGTTAGGTGAGATGAAGGAATGACTAGACCAGGAGGAAGGATATGGGGATCTTCAGGTAAAATGGTGGTAAAATATGAAGGGGGAAATACGAAACACTGGATGAGTATGTGATCAATTCTTTTTAAGCTAGAAGGAGCATATCTACCCCATTTTGCTTATTCTATAGATGAACAAATAAAAGCCAAAGGAGGTTATGCCAAGGAAATTAAATAGCTATGAACCCTCTTAGTTCATATCAAAACCAGGATTCAAAACAAGGTTCCTTGACTCTACATCCACTGCACCAAAACCAAGAGACCTAGAGTTTAGTTTTAATTCTGCCATCTGACTCCATGGCATTAAACTACTCTCTTTTTCATCCAATCCATCCTATGTATCGTTGTCGTAAAAATCTTTCTCTCTCTCTCTCTCTTTGTATAATGTTCATGTTACTTTTCTGCCCCAAATTCAGCAATGTCTTCCTATTTCATACCTAATGAAGTTTAAACATTTTTGTCTAATATTTAAAATCTGTGTTAGCTTACCTGTCCATTCTTATTTGATCTTATTCCAAATTATAGACTTTGTTTCCTAACCAAGCTGAAGTATTCATTCCCCTCAAAGAGACCCTGTACTTTCAAGTTAAACAATGCACCATTCAATTTTCTCTTAATAACACCCTTCCCTGGACTCCAGGATCAATGCAATTATGCATATGTTTCAGCATACGCTCAAAAGAATAGCTAATGAGATCTCATAAAGGGCTTTTTCTTTAACCAACCAATGAGAAATATTAATTTAACATGTAATAAGAAGTCATTTAATTAAACAGAATAGCATGATTAATAAGAAAGTGTCTCCTCATACATACAAGAATACACACTCTTCCAAAGGTTACCACACATTTTAGCAGTGATATCTATCAGGAGTCTTATTATGTAGATTAAGCTAGATTTTCCTCCTTAAAATGCAAGGAAACTATCCCTAAGATTTGATTGTTCCATGGACTTTTGCTTCTCAGTTCAACAAGACTGTGAAAGAGATTAGATTCTGAGGAGTCAGTGACCCTCAGACTTAACGGATACCCCACTGTGATGTGAGTCACTTCACCCCACCCTGATGAGCCAGGGTGTTTCTGTATGTGGCTGAAGAGGGTCACATCTTCCTGAGTCAGTGTTGTTTCCTTTGCTGAATATCCTTTCCATGCCGTGGCTGAGTAAACCTGCTTTTGTTAGATGTTAGATGGTGGCCTCTTTGAATTCTAATCTCAAATTTAAGCTCCCAGACTAGCTTGAGTCTGGCCTACTTTGCAATATCTAGCCATCTATGGGGCAGAGTGTACCCATAGGGAATATGTGAGCAGCAAACACACATGGTGAGGAACACACGTAGAGAACAGAAATAGCCACTTTACACATACATTCAAGGCAACTCACAGCCCTGATGTTATAAGCATGCTGATGTCATTGTTGATATCATCTTGGGAGCTACTTTTCTCTGCCTTTGCTCATGCTGTTTCCTATGCCTAATCATTATCCTCATCATCCCCACCATCCTCCATCCTTGTCTCTAACATTTATGTGGTGCTTACTTTGTAGGAGGAACTCTGCTAAACACTTCAAAATTATTATCTCATTTGTTCCTCACAAAATCCCTGAGAGGGAGGTGTTATTATTCCATTTTACAGATGGGGAAACTGAAGTAAAAAGGGCTAAGTGATTTATTTGCTTGGGGTCAAGTTTGTGAGGCTGGATTTGAACTTAAGTCTTGCTGACTGCAGGCCCATCACTCTATTCAATGCACTACCAATATGCCCCTTAGCTCCTTCCTTACCCTAAGCTGTTGAAATCCTACCTATGCTTTAAAATCTGCTTCAAAAGACTTCTCACCATGAAGTCCTTGTTCAGTGATTAGACGTGACTCTCCTTTGGTAACTCATATAGTGTTTTCTTATTTACATGTTTGTGCATTTATTTTCCCACATATAGAGGGGTTATGATTTGATTTGGTGAAGGGATAAAAATGCAGGTAAAATTTTTAGGTCTCTGAAGTGATTGAAATGAGGCTAGTGCATTAATAGTGTCATAGATCCTGAGCTGAAATGGGCTGTGGAACTAATTTGTATAGCCTCTTACTTTATGGAGAAACTATAGCCTGGAGACTATAACTTGGCCAAAGTCTCACAGGTATTAAATTGCATTGTAATATAAATAACTGCTATAATTCACATCAGGGCATGATAAGCACAAAGGTGATAACCAAACAAATTCTATGAGAAATTAGATTTAAAAAGAAAGAAGCATCCTTATACAGAACTGAAGAGGAAGGCATGGGGTATTGACTAAAGGCATGAAGGAAAGAGAAGGTAATACGAAAAGAAGGGTCGTTGAATAGTAAACTGGAATATAGGGAAGGGTGTTGAAGTAATGATGGAAGTTTGGAAACAATAAATGGAGAAGAACTTTACTGAACTGTTGGGAAGGAATTTTCATTCATCAGAATTTGGTTATGTCCATTAATAAAACTGAAATGGAAATCATTTCAAATTGTCCTATACATTATTACAGGATATGATAAAATAAACCCATGAGCAGTTTTCTATGTAAGTACTCCTGTGGAACCATGATCTCAGTGAGGTGAGTATTCTCTTCAGCGATGTAAATTGAAACCTATCCATGCTTGGATAGTATGCCTGCCCCTCCTGTGTAACTTTGGTCCATGAACTTCTACAAATTTATTACAGATGGTCCACAAAATGTGTTGAAGAACTTTGCTTTCTCTTGGTCTTGAGAGAATGTCAACAGAGTACCCAAGCTGTCCATTAGTTAAATAAAACTGGTTACAGAATAACTATATCTAAATGTACCCTTGTTATGAAATCTTAGAGTAAACAGCCATTGATACTTATTTTGGATAATTCTAGTGTCTGTCCTGTGAAACTTAACAGATATAATATAATCATTATAGAATGCACTGCTTTTAGTGTAGGACTCAATCACTTTTAGATTTTTAAAATTTAATTTGTTTCCATATAATTATGAATTGTACAAATGTCAACAAAAATTAGTGTTTCCATTTATGAAGAGGAAGAAAAAATGATTTCTTGTAAAGCTTTGAAACTCCCAATAGGTACACTTGAGTATGTTGTACATTTCAAATTTTTAGCACGATAGTACAAATATGGCTCTACCTTTTAGTATCTACTTCTGGACTTCCTTCTATTTTATTTTAAAACTAATTCCACACTGCTGCTTTTAAAAAAAAATCCTTCTTTTTAGGATTATTATTGTTTTCCTCCAACTCCCCCTAATAAAAGATAAACACTTTCCCTTAAAAAAGTATAAATATGCATAATAAATCCACACATTGACTTTCTCTGAAAATGTATGTTTCACGTTCTGCCTTTAGATGTGAAAAACAAATCTGATTATTGGGTTTTGAGAGTCATGATTTCTCAGTGAGGTGATCATGGAGATTTTGTATTTCGCATATTTCTCTTTATAATGTTGAAGTCATTGTGTACATTATTCTAGTTGTGCTCACGTCATTTGCCATCATCACTTCGTTGAAGTCTTCTCAAGTTTCTCTGCATCTAGCTGTTTCATGATTTCTTATGGGCAATGATATTCCAGTAGATTCATATTACCATAACTAGTTCAGCCATTAGAAGAAATCAAATGACATGTAAAGTGCTTAGCACAGTGCCTGCCACATAGTAGTCTCTTAATGAATGCTTGTTTCTTCTCCTCTTCTATTCCCCAACTAGTGAGAACTCCCCTTTTTTCAACTTCTCCCTCACCAAAAAAAAAAAAATCTGATATATTTGTCTTGTACTCATGATCCTTTTCCCCTTTCATTTCTCTTGGAGAAATTTCTAGTAGTGGTATTGTGAGGTTAAGGACATGTGTAGTTTAATGACATTTTTGATGTAATTTCAAAATGTTTTCTAGAATGATAGAGCCACCCAACAGCTCCATTAAGACTGTACATTTTGCCTGTCCATCACAAGCCCAAATTTGGCATTTTACTTTTCTGGGGGGTTATCTTTGCCTATCTAACATATATCAGGTAGAACGTTAGAGTTATTTTAACTTGCATTTTATGGAATTTTTAGGCTTTATTTTTAGTATGGTCATTGATAATTTGACTTTGATAGCTTGCCTTTCTTCTTTTGAGAGTAGCCTGGTCATAACATATGATCATTTAACCTGCTAGAGAAAAAAAAATACACACAAATGCATATAAAACCATATGCATAATGTATCTAAGTGTTTATGTGTTGTATATATGTATTAGTACAAAACCATGTACATGTATAAATACATATATAACACATATACGTAAGTGTATATACATGCATGTAGATCTATTTCCTACATTTCTTAGACATGTCTTTTAACAGAGATGTTTGCTACTCCCTACCAACCTAGTTAACGCTCCTCAGTATAATTCTAACTATATTGAATTAATTTTCGCACACACACACTAAAAAAAAAAAACTTTTCAAATTTACATAATCAAGCTGCCAAGGACTCTTCCCCATCTTTCCCTCCCATTTTACCTTAGTATCCTCAGTGTCTAACACAGTACCTTTCACATATAATAAGTGCTTAATAATTGCTTGCTGAATTTAATTGAATAACTATAATGAAAGCTGGATCAATGTCTGTGTTAAAGCATTGCTACTCCATCAGTATGGAGCTGTGTAGTTTCGAAATTTTTATGTGTGTTTTATGGAATTTTTAGCGTTTCTTAGTCACAGCAATTGATAGATTTCAGAGAGATTAATTTAGCAAGAAAGCAAGCACATACTAGGGATTGTGCTGAGTACTGGGGATATGAAGACAAAGTTCAAAGTCCCTAACCCCAAAGAACTAACTTCTACTTTACAGCATTTTAACTAAAGCCCATTTTGTTTGAGTGTATTCTTCAAGTGGATCAGAAGGAAGGAAAAGAGTGATACTAATGTATCTAACCTTATTTTGGAAGAAAATTCATTTAACAGGTCCAGTCATGTCATCCCTATCCTCAGTAAATGCCAGTGGCTCCCTGTTGCCTCCAGGTTCAAAAACAACGTTCTCTAGCATTCAGAGCTGTTCATAACCTTGGTCCCTCCTATCTTCTTAAGCCCTACTCCCCAAAAGATATCTTTTCAATCCAGTGATTCTGGCTCCCTGGCTGTTCCTTAAACAAGACACTGTCTTTTGGCTCAGAGCCTTTTCTCTGGCTTTCCCCCAGGCTTGGAAAGTTATCCCTCCTCTACTCCAATTATTGACCTCCCTGGCTTCATTTAAGTTCCAACTAAAAGTCTGTTTTAACATAAGCCTTTCCTATTTCATTTTGATTCTAGTACCTTTTCTCTGTTAAAGCTTTCCCATTTGTTCCATATATTTTGTGTGTGTGTGTATAATTGTTAGCTCATTTTCTCCCATATTAGATTGAAAGCTCCTTAAAGGCAGAGAATATTTTTGCCTCTTTTTTGCATCTGCAGTGGTTAGCACATTGCCTGACGTTTGATAAATGTGTGTTGAGTGATTAACTTTTAGAGAAAATTGAAGGTCCTTCAAAAAACAAACACACAAACAAAAAAACCAATCCTTTTTTGGTTTTACTATATAGTCAATGAAGAAACAATAACACCTCCTTTTGAATTTAGTCTTAATATGAAATTAGATTGGAAAAGATAGGACAGGGAGAGTATCTCTTCAGGACAAAATATTTGAAGGAAAATATTTTCAGCCAATTACAAAACCATTTATTTCTTTGTTAACAAAAGGCAGGATTCCAGGATGCCAAAGATTCTGCAATAGACTCTGGGCTACAAGGATAAAGATACTGTCTCCTGAAGTATGTCCAACTACTGATTGATTTTAATGCTCTCCAGTCACATTACATTTGGACTCCAAACTGTGAGGAACCAATTTTCAGCCCCCTGGTGGAAATGGTGAGTGGCTATGTCAATTAGGGCAATAAAATTGTATTTAGAACTACCTATAGGAGAGTGGGGAATTATAGGGTTGTCACCTTCCCAAAGCGTGTGGAAAACATCTTTAAAAAACCCCTAACAAAAGCCTGAGAAGGAAATAAGCAACTGTGTGCTTCTCATCTCAGGTGGGCACAAATGGTCTTAGAAGAAATCATTATGTTTTAAGGTCTCAAGAGTCTGTGTCTTGAAGAGCACTCCTGTAACGACTGGGAAGAAAGGCAATGGATTTGGAGAAGGTCATCTAGCACAAAATGCTGAGGAAAGATCAGAAGTGGAAAAAGTCCATTGAATCTCTACTTCTGGCAAATGTCAAATAGTTAATGGAGACAATTGATGAAGTGCATGATGGAATCCTAATCCAGCTGCCCCCAGCCCCAAGATTCTCGCTTCATTATAGGCCTGGCCCCCCTGAACAGCAGGCCCACTGTACCCCCC
>JAQQSU010003008.1:0-14498 GCA_028627135.1 Pseudochirops cupreus
AGGAAGCTACAATGTGGAGGCAGGTGCAAAACCTCTGCCTTTTTGCTTTTCTGCTCTGGAGGCCTTTTGCTGGACTGCTTATCTCCCCCTTTCCGCAATCCCCACTCACAGCTGCTGCTAATCCGCTCACCTGAGAGCTCCTCCGCTCCTCCTGTCCAGCTGCCCCCGGGGCACAGCTGCGGCTTCAGGGCAGGCTGGTTTCAGTTCGCAGTGCTGATATGGTTCCTTGTAGCTGAGCTGACTTTAGTGGGAAGTACCTTTGTGTGCGTTATGGAGTTCTAGGATTGGTTTAGAGTACTGTTTTATGGGTATTTTGGGGTGGCTATGTGAGAGCTGCAATATGTTGCTGCTGCTACGCCGCCATCTTGGCTCTGCCTAAACAAGCATTTCTTAAGCACCTACTATGTGCCAGGCACTGTGTTAAGCACAAAGTATGCACCTGAAGAATGAAATAATCCCAACTCAAGGAGATGATATTCTATCTTCAGTAACTATCAATAGGGGCAGCATGGCATCACTCAACAAGTATTTATTAAGTATCTACCATGGTCCATGAATGATGGAAAAAGCAATAGCCTTGGAATTGGAAGGTTTGGTGCCCATCCCAGCTCTACTTCAGTTAACTGGGTGACTCTGGGCAAATCACTTCCCTTCATTTTCCTCATGCATAAAATGAGGGGTTTGGGTTAAATGATCTCGAAGGTCCCTTCCAGTTTTAAATCTTATGATACCATGAAATGGAATAATGATACTGGCTTTGCATACCTTGAAGATTCATCATGAGAATCTAATGAGATGCCAAATAGAAAGCAAGCAACCATAGAAAGGGGCTGCTTTAATGTCAGCCATTGTGAATCAGGAGGCAACATGATACAGTCAAGAGAGGGCCAGTCATGAAGACAGGAAGATCTGGGGTTTAAATCCTGCCTGCTACAGGTACCATAAGCAAGTCACTTAACTTCTTGGTACCTCAGGCAAATCTCTAAAACCATAATTTACAAATAAGTTACTGAACTGAATTAGGGGGTAGAGTGAGGCAAGAGAAGGGTTCCTTGACATAATTTCATTTTATTTTATTCTGAACTTAACCAGCACCAGATAAAATGAGCACTTCCCTATGTATTGTAGAACAGAAAGAGAAGATTATACAAATGCACGGGTCTTGAGCAAGTCCAGGAAAAGCCTTGATACACATAAAACTGTGAATCTCTTTTATGTAGAGGTTGCTTTTCTTTTTAAGTGTATCATACATTCAACATGTAACTTTCAAAGCTGTCTTGCTTGTCTGTGATTCCATCTGGCTTTCATTTAGCCTATTCATTCAGTCTTACTCAAGTCTCTTAAAGGGATCCATTGCCTCTAATTGGAAAAGAACCTTGGGATCTTTGGAAATCTCCCTCCTATCCTGGGCATCTAACCTATACCCCCAGGTTCCTCTGTACATCATATAGGACAGAAGGTGTGTGCCAGGAAGGGCTAGGCCTGCTCTGGCAAACTGAAGGCTGGGAAGTAGCTGGAGAAGGAAAATGTTCCAAGAGTGGGGGAGGATCTGGTACAAATGAGAGTGTCTGACAATTCGATGATTTCCAGAGTTATTACCCCCTGGGCCACCCTCCTCGGCCTGAATGGCAGCTGCAAACTGCATATTAAATCCATCCCTCGCTGCTGCCAAGTGTCGAGGGGGGCGAAAAGTGTTTTAAAGTAAACCTATAATATGCCTGCAATAAAACTTTACCAGCTTTTATATGGGTTCCCAATAACGAGGGGAGAGATTTCAGCAGCTCAGACAACACCGTGAGAGGAAAAGCAATTTCTGCCACTACTTCCTTAAGGTGCCGAGTTCTGCCTTCACTTACATGGCTCATAAGTTGGGAGGAGGGGGAATTCCACTTAAAGGGGCCATCATCAAGTTACAGTTCTCTCCCATTCCTTCCCTATGGTTTTAACTATCCCTAAGGCTATCTGAACCAAAATGATTTGTAAAATGTAACTATCAGCCAAGTGGGTGGCAGGCAGTCTTTGGGTCAAACTAGACTGTGGTAGAGATGAGACTTATGTTACAGCCAAGAGACAAGGGAGGGGGTGTCAGCAGCTACAGACCTTGCTAGGTGATAGCTAGCTTCAGCTGACAGCTAGGGACAGCTCCACATTGGAAGCTATAAACAACCTCTTACTCAAGTCAACTGTACCCTCACCCATGGATTTTCACTTCCAGAAGCCATAAGACTGATACTATATATATCAGCATGAGCTGTGATCTGTTGCTGCTGATTCTCATAGGCTCTTTCTTAGCCTTGCTGGGGAGTTGTTACAAAATGCAAAGAGAGAGAGAGAAAGTGAGTGTAAGTGTGAGAGTGTGTGTGTGTGTGTGTGTGTGTGTGTGTGTGTGTGTGTGTGTGCGCGTGTGTGTAGATCAGGGAAGCTCTTGCAGGAACACCAACCCTATAGTGGTCAGCTTAACCCTACCCTGTCCTGCTTCTACTGATTCAGTATTTTAAATAACTCCTTTTAACTTTACTTACAACATTCTTCTGATTTCATTCTTGCTTTCTACTCTATGGTTTCAGGACAGGGTCTTTTTCTTACCTCTCTTCTCTTCTTCCCAATTCTTACTTTTGTTGCTTATTTATTTCTCCTGCACCCTTGGCCAATCCCCTTTCTTTGGTCCCATCTCAGGCTCTAAAATTGAGCCTGGCCCATCTTTTCTTCTTCCATAGCCTTTCCTAGAGTGTCCACCCTCTGTTTTTCTTCTCTAATAACCGGTTTTTTTGTCCTTAACTTCTTGACTCTGCCTCCAGTCTGCCAGTCAGAACCATTTCTTCATGCTGTTCCTTTGGCACTTGGTCATCATCTCCAACTAATTCTCTTGCCCCATGGCCTTGACCAAGAAAGAGACTGTTTCTCTTCCCTGGTATTCCTCATTTATCACTAAAGACAGGGGAGCCTCAGTACTACCTTCTCAGATATAAGTTTAGTTCTGCCAGTGTAAGGCCAGTGCTCATCAATCACCCTCAGAAACTTCACCATTTTGGATCACCCTTATGATGCTCTCTTACCACCCATAGAACCATCAAGATATGGGATCCCACCAGGAACACAAAAAGTAAAATCTGTTTCTTTTGGATCAATGTCTAAACCTCTAACCCAGGGAAATACACAGACCCACAGACACACAGACACACACACACACACACACCATAGGATTAAAAACTGGAAGGGACTTTGGAGACTATTTAATCCACGGCATGTATATATTGTATTTTGTCATAATTCAAGTTGTATATATTACAGGGAATGCTCTAATACTCTAGTGGAAAGTAACCCACAGGACAGGGGTGGGTGTATAATTGCCTTTGTCAAACCACATCTGCAGTATACCTTTCTGGGAGTGACATTTTAGGAAGGATATTAACAAAATGGACTATGTTTGAAGGAGGACAACCAGAATGAAGAGGCTCCTTGAAACCTGCCTTGTGAAGATGAATTAGAGAAACTAGGCATGTCTAACCCAGAGAAGAGAAGACTTAGGAGATACTGGATAGTTGTCTTCAAGCATTTGAAAAGCTGTTGTATAAATGAAGAATTAAATGTGTTTTATTTGTCCCTAGAGGGAAGAACTTGGACTAGCAGGAGAAAGTTAAGAAGGAGAAGAGTTAGGCTAAACAGAAAGAAAAGTTTCTTGGGTTGCCTAAGGAAGTAATGAGTTATCTCTTCAATGAAAGTTGTCAAGTGGAGACTGGGTGACCAATTACTGGTTATATTGCAGAAGAGCTTCTTAGACCAGATGGCTTCTGAGGTCCTTCCCACTCTGGGATTCATGGATTTTCCAACCTTGCCTAAGGCACACAAATGCTCTGACAACCAATATTATTGAGTGACAAGAACTTGGGCAAGAGAGGCAGAAGATATGACCATCTTCCAAAGATACTTTAGGGCAAATACTTCAATAATGGTGTGGTCTTGGGTACTGGGTTATCAAAAAAAAAAAAGAGTTGTTACTCAGGAGAGATATAACAACTTCTGAATCCCACAAGGCTATGTTTTTCCCCCTATGGGTCCAGTGAACATGCTCTCAATAAACATTTGCTAAGCAACTACTGTGTTGCAGGTCTTTATGAAAGGCAGAGGTAGCCTGTCGTAGTTTATGGTCTAATATGATTTTATCCATTACACATTAACATTAAAAAAGCATTTAAGATCTCAGCATTTTAGCCTATTACACTGAACTCAAGTCTGCATTCTGGATGGGGAGATAAGATAAATAGATTCAATGATAGCAGTGGCACCAAGGAGAGGAGGTTCAGTGCTAAGCGAGCAGGACGAGAACTGAATATTATTGGAGGTCAGTAAAGGAAGAAGAAAGTATCATGCCAGGGCTGGTCTCAAAAGGCTTTGCTGGGGCAATGGGGACTTGAAATCAGAACTGTAACTAAGGGAGGCAATTGGGATGGTGAGCCAGGACACTGAAATTTAAAGGGCGCCGATAGCACATGTGCTCCTTCATTAGGCAGAAGGAAAAAAAATTAGCTTAGTACAGTGGCTAATTAGCAAGAATAATTGGTTAAAATGGAAAGCCATTAGATGTCAAACTTTCTGTCCCTGGAAACCACATGTCAGATATTCTCCTTCCTTCCCTGCCCTCTTCCCTCCAAAGGAGTGAGCTCATGGTATCCCAGAGTCTCTCCTCAGCTTCCCACTGATGTTCAAGTTCTCTACTAAAAGCAATTGAATTTTTCTTAAAAACTTGATTTGAGGAGCAGTTAGATGGAGCAGTGCATAGAGCATTGGCCCTGGAATCAAGAGGGCCTGATTTCAAATCTGGTCTCAGACAGTTGACACACTGTGTGACTCTGGGCAAGTCACTTAACCCTTATTGCCTTGCCAAAAAAAAAAAAGTTGACTTGAGAGGACTTCTCATGCTGCTTGTCTCAGATATCAAAATTAATCATTAGGTCGCTACTCGAGCTGGACCTTTACATAATCTAAGGATACCAAGAGGAAAGGAGAAATCATTCCTTCTGCAAGGAAAAAAAACAGGAAAGCAAAGGTGATGAAGCAAAAATATAAAACTTGTATTTAGGGGCCAATGACCTAGCCAAGCTGATCAAAACAGGACTCAGTTTCCTTCAAAAGTCAGGTTGGAAAAGGTGACTGTGCTATACTAGAATTTCTCCCAATTTACCTCCTAAATTCCTGGGATGGCTCTATCAATTGGTCTCTTTCCATGCCCCTATATTTGACTAGCATTTACCTAATGTACAGACCTGAACCTTTGGTGCTCTCAAAATAATGTTCTTGGGGATGAGTCCTTGTAATGCAAAGGGATGGGAGAAGCAAGTCAATTACCCAGGGAAAGTTTTTTCCTTATGTATTTTAAAAAATGCAAATTGGAAACTGTTCCTTCCCAGGGTAAATTTATACAATACCTAAGGAAAAACAGAACTAATGAAACAAAAAAGAAAAGTGAGCTCTGAGAAGGGGGCGGGGAGGAATGTTTGAAAGCACTAATCTAGTAGTAAGGAATGAGACAGGTATACAAATAACTTTAAATTAAAATATGGTAAAGTGCATGCAAACTTGCATCTACCTAGAAGAGCTTAATCAGTATCAGTCAGTATTTCTTAAATTTGGAATCTTTGAAATTTATCTGAGATAGACAAGCAGAAAAAAGCCAGCTATTACCAAGTCTTGGGAGATGACAGGGCCAAAGGTGTCTGACAACATGTTTCCACCCAAACATGTCTAGCATTAATAACCATGTCTGGGCCCAGGGGGCTGAAGCACTGCTCCCGCTGCCTCTTCATTAAGGGAGCCTTTTCATTCAACCTATACACTGGTGACTAGTTTTAATCCTGGAGAGAGTCTAGCCTCTAGTTGAGAAAGTCAGGTGCCTTTTCATATACACTTCAGCTCATTACACTCCCCATATTGGCATCTTGGAGACAATTTACTTAAAAGCTTAGGTTTTGGTTCATGTAAAGGGTCTCCTCAAAGGGAGGAGTAGAAAAAAACACTGTGTACAACGCAAATCAGGCATGGGACAGGTATTTATTTCCTACACACAAAAGAAATAGCATTCACAAGTATTCACTAATAGAAAGACAAAAATAATTAAATAGTAACTTAACTCGTAAATACAGTAAAACTCTCTTGTCAGTTTGATAGTTAAATCTCATTAGTAAATAAGGTAGTTTGAAGGATAGCATTGTTACATTTCACCTCGGCCCTGCACAGTCTCCTCGAATTCTAGGAATACTTGCAGGCTAGGCCAAAATTTGGTTTCCTCTTCTTATCAATGATTATTTTTTCCAGTGCAGAAACTTCCAGTATTGTCAGTAAACTCCACCAGATGAACTAAAAACCTCTGGACATCTTGAATTTACAAGAGAACATCTGAGCTCAGAAATGTCCATCTTGAAATTAATATTGAGTCACCTTCTCAGGAAGGGAAAGCTAAAGTCTAAAAGGTAGCTAGGAGCCCTGACCTAAGTTTGCCTTTTTAAGTCCTTTTACTCTAGCTACCATATGGGAGCAGGTGGGGACTGGAGTGGGGACAGGGTACCAGGCTGACTCCCAGTCCTCTAATGAGAAGCATAAAAGGTACTCCATTACTCTACACTCCAAGAGATAGAGAAGAGAGAGCTGGGGTGGAGTTACTCCCTCTTTAAAGAGTATCAACTCTTCCTACTCAATGACCAGTAAAAGAATGGCTTCATTGTGGGCTGAGTCACTCATGGCCCTCCAGGAGCATCCAGGGAGCTTGACATCCCAAAGTGCTTACTGTAACTCACATGGGCAGCCAGAAGCTGGTAAGATAGCTCTGCAATGCCCTGTCAAACCCCCAGCTACATGTATATGCTATTAAGTTCTTTTCTGCAGAAAGCCATGCTTCCAGACTCCCACACAACCTCCTATGTTAACTTCACCCTTTACAGAGGACCAAGAAGATGGCTGTTGTAGAGTCAAGAATAAGACCACATTTTACTTTCACACACATGCTTATGCCCTGGCAAAGTGGGAAGGGCTATGAATAATTTCACTCCTAAACAGTGGCTGATTTTGGCCCAGACTGAGCCATTAGTGTGACCTGCTGCAAACCTGTGGATCTAGTAGCCCAAGGGGCATAAAACATCCTGATCAAATAAAGACCCATTGCTCTGGGTGGGTCTAGTTCAAAACCTGAGCACAAATGAGTCTGAAGTATACATTCCAGCAATCTATTATACTCAGTGAATTTGCTACAGAAACTAACCAGACTATAAGGGGAAAGTCAGAAAACCAACTGTTTTCGAGTACTTTAAAACCACTTTAACAGCACTATCATTTGCTCAAGGTTTCGACAGTTACTAATGATTCCTATCTATTCATGAAAGCAGGTCCAACAGGACCTCTCCTTGGCAACGCTTTCTTTGACATTAGTTTGTATAATTGGATGCATGAGAAATGCCCTCCCTCTCCTCTATCTAAATCCTTTCAATTTTTCAAAGCCTAGTTCAGGTTCTACTTTCCACTCCACAAAACCTCTGCCTTCCCCAGGTTTAGTGATTTTTCCCTCTTCTGCACTCCTATGGTACCTCCATTGGGACCCTTGGTGTAGACTGCCTTGGGTTATGTATTTATTTCTTCATATCCTTGAAAGTCAGCATGGTACCACGAACAGAGGACTAGACTTGAATTCAAATCCCACTGAACCTGTGGCAAGCCAGTTAGTTTCTCTGAGTTTCAGTTTCTTCATCTGTAAAATGGAGATAATTAGAGCTCCTGGGCTAGGTGGTGCCATAGTGGATAGAGTGCCAGACCTGCAGGAACACTCCTCTTCCTGAGTTCAAATCTGGCCTCAGACACTTACTAGTGGTGTGACCCTGGGCAAGTTACTCAACCCTGTTTGCCTCAGTTTCCTCATCTGTAAAATGAGCTGGAGAAGGAAATGGCAAACCACTCCAGTATCTCTGCCAAGAAAACCCCAAATGGGATCACAAAGAGTTGGAGATGACTGAAAATGACTCAACAACAAACAGCACCAACCTCAAAAAGTTGTTGTAAGGATCAGCTGAGACAACGTATGAAAAAGTTTTGTTTTTTTTAAATAAAACTCACAGTGCTATATAGATGTGAGCTGTTGTTATTTGCAAATGTCTCATTTCCCTAAGTAGACCGTAAGCTTCTTTAGGACGGGGATACAGTCCCCCTCTAGGACCCAGCACAAGGCTATAGCAGATGCTTAAGCAATGTATTGGTGGATTAAATGTTTAAAATGCTTTTTAATTTTAAAGGAGCATTCCTTTTTATGGGGGATGATTTTCTGGGAGGGGGAGGAAGAGAAATAATGGGGAGATTTGTGCAATATAAAAGCAAAAGGCATCCGTAGGATTTTATTTTTAAATAAAGAAAATATAAAGTATGTTTCTTGAGAAGCTTTGCAAACTTTAGACTTTTTTGCTAGTTTGGAATAGCTTCCCACACTTAGGTCCAATTAGTGAGGCTAAAGGATATTTATTAGGGTCCTCAGGAAGCTAGCAGAGTGGCAAATGCAATGAACAAACACAGTCCTTACTCAGCTTCCAAGCTGATCAGGTGTTATTCAAGTCTGTTCTCCCCACCCCACCCCCAACTTGTTTTCCATCCCTTGCAGAACAGAAGTGTGTCAGTGTGTGGGTTGCACTGGGAGCAGAGAAGATCAGGAGAGCACCCACCTCACCCCCACCCCAGGCTCCATCATCATGGGGCTCTGCTGGGGCAGAGCTCTTGCTGGGAAAAAGGGCTTGCCAAATGAGAGGTCTCTGGCTACACTGTGCAGAATACTCACTAGGACCTGGAGTGAGTGCTCCTGGCAGATATCCTATCCACCAACCTCAAATGCCTTTTATCCAAACATCGACCTTTATTCCTTGCCTCACCACTCCTACCACTTGTCAGGCTTGGAGAGGTTTAACAGGAATTCCCTCTCGACTGCTGGCAATGCATTCAGAAAAAATGAACTGTGTGAGGACCTTTATTGAAGGAATGTCCTGAAGCCACTGAGGTCGATCATTAGATTACTCTAGCCAAGGCAGATGCTGGGTGAAAAGTATGGGCGTCATTTGACCTAGAAAATACTTAACCACTGTGCCCTAATGATTGGCAACAGAACCGAACAAGATGAGATTTAATCTTTCTAACTGTACCTATAGGTTTCCAAAGCAATGACAAACCTCTGGGATCTCAAGGGCAGAGGTAAGCCCAAGAAAAAAAGAAACTAATGACCTGTGACAAGGAGAATGACCTTGAGAAGGAAAAAATAATATTCTCCCAACCTACCATTATGGCCCCAGCAAAGAACTTTTCCCCTCACGAGACCCATGGGCTTAGACCAAAGTTCTTACAAACAAATACCCTTTCTAGATTCTATGCTGATGTGCCAAGGAAATAACTATAAACCTTATGAGGGCAAGTATTATATATCCATCTCTGTGCCTTCTTCAGCATAGGGCTTAGGACATTGCCTGTGGTAGGTGCTTAATCAACATTCATTGGCCCAATGAATAAACACTGTTAGCGGTTGGAAATAGCAATCAGAGATACAAGGCAAAAAGGAACATAGAATCATGGAATCTGTTCCAGAAAATGGCTATTGAGCCTAAAGACCCCATTGATAATAAATAATAAAACTAAATTTTAGGAGCAGTTAAATGGTATGTCCATCATCACAGAACCAGGTACTTGAACAGGTCTCTTGCTCTTTCCATCATCACAACATTCTCAGATAACTGGCAGTAGGGAGTTATTTTGTCTCTGTGGCCAATAACTCAGAGAAGGGAGCAACCTGAACACAGAATCAAAGCATCTCAGAGCTAAAAAGGGACGTGAGAGGCTGCCTGCTCTAACCTGTACTTGAGGCACCGTCCCAGCAGCCCTATCCTTTATGTGCTCTGTTGGGGTCCAGATGTGGCTGCAATTGGGGTCATGGAAATAATAGCTTCCCCTTCTCTGGACCTATCGACTCCAATTTGTACTCTCAAAGAATCCACAGCTCCCTCCTGTTGCTACCTCCCCAGCTCCTTGTTGACAGGACTGTGAGAATCTACAATCACTGCAACAGTTCAGTTTTGTTGAGCCTTCATTGTCTTCCCCAGCTTTTGCCATTACCAGTCACAGCTGCACTGCTCACATTGGAAACCAATTCACACTGCCAGATCTGTGATAAACTCAACTTTAAAGTGGTTATTGAGATACATAGACTGTCAATGGGATTTCTGCATGCCAAAGGCCCATTCTTTCCCCCGCTGAATCTTCACTTTCCAATGTCAGTATCCATGTGTCTTGTGGGCTGCACCCACAGCTCCCCTCCTGCTAAGCCTCCCAAGGCCTTGCTCGCCCACACGCAGACCTAGGTTTATGCAGTTCTAGAGGTGCCAAACTGTTAGGGTCTTCTCAGGAACAGCCTGTCTGAAAGCTCTTTCCAAAGCAGTAGGAAAGACAATGTCATTCTTGACTCTTGATGGGAGAAAACGACAACAAAAAAGCAAAACAATGCATTTTTCCATAAAATCCCTTGGTGGTGAAGGGGGAGGGAGGTCATTTCTTTGACAGATGGCTTTCTGTTGCCTAATATGACAAGAATAGCTTCCATTCATACACGATTTATAGTTTTTGAGTCAGTCGCCTTACACCAACCTTGTGTGCGATTTGTATAGCTGGGAAATCTCAAAGGAGCCGAGTGACTTTGTCTAAGGTCGCCCAAACTGATAAGTGACAGAGCTGGGGTTCAAACCCAGGTCTTCTGACCTCAAAGGTGGTGCTCTTTCTGTTGTACAACACTGTCTCAGAGGTCCTCTGCTTTAGACCACCACAGGCACTTGCTACCTATGAGACTTCAGCTGTGGAGGAAGCCATCCTTACCCAGAAAGCACTTTGGGAACAAGGTTCAACTTACTGTTCCTCATGCTAACTCCATGCCCAATGTTTAACTCCAGTTAAACAAGAGTCCTCTTTGCTCCCTTCTGCTCCAATCCCACCCTCTCTATCCTGCCTTTCCATGCCTCAACCTCTGGTTCACATTTCCTTATGCCTGGAAGGACATGTCTCCCCTTTTTCTTCTGTTGACTCCCCCCCCACACACACATATACATATATGTAAGTGTATGTATATCTTTATATTTATATTATATATATTTAATTCTAATTTGTTTTAATTTAGAAATATTTATGAGGCATGTAGATGGTATAGTGGTTAGAGCGCTGGGCCTGGCATCAGAAAACTGTGAACTCAAATATGGCCTCAGACACTAGCTGCGTGACCCTGAACAAGCCACTCAACCTCCTTCTGCCTCAGTTTATTCAACTATAAAATGGGAATAATAATAACAACAACCTCACAAAGTTGTCGTGAGGATCACATAAGACAGTATTTGTATGAAGCACCTATACTGTGACTGGCACATGGTAGGCACTTAATAAATGCTTCTTCCCTTCCCCCCTTTTTTCTCTCCCTCTCAACACACACACACATGCATGCACGCACGCACGCATGCACGCACGCACACAGAAAGAAGAAAGGCCAAGGCCTTGTAACAAATATGCATAATCAAGCAAAACAATCTGCCCCAAACCACCCGGCTCATTTTGCATCTTGAGTCCGTCGCCTCTCTGGGCAGAGCGCTTTCTCATCAGTCCTCTGGAATGACTGAGTTCATTGTCAATCAACAGCAAGCTTCATTACACTGACCAGAGTTCTCAAGCCTTTCAAAGGAGTTTGTCTTTACAATGTTGCTGTTGTTTTATCAGTTAGTCTGAGTTCGCCTACTTCATTCTGCATCAGTTCACACAACTCCTCCCAGACTTCTCTAAAACCATCCTTTTCTCATTTCTAACAGCACAATAATATTCCAGTACATTTTAATAGGGTCATGTACTCACCTATTTGGGCAGCAAGGTGGTGTAGGTGTAGTGCACCAGACCTGGAGTCAGGAACACCTGAATTCAAATTTGACCTCAGATACTTATTAGCCATGTGTCCCTGAACGAGTCACTTAATCCTCTCAGTCTCAGTTTCCTCATCTGTAAAATGAGCTGGAGAAGGAAATGGCGAACCACTCTGGTATCGTTGCCAGGAAAACCCCAGATGGAATCATTAAGAGTCAGACACAGCTGAAATGACTGAACAGGGAATTCACCTGTTTCACTTATTATTCACCCTTTTCACTACCTATCTCTTGAAACCCTCTTCACATGCGTCTTCTTCCAGGGAATTTTCTCTGGTGCTCTGGGTCAGCAAAGATCCTACCCGGCAGACTTCCATCAGACTTCACACAATTTATTTTGTTTGTAACTGGTAAATCCATTTCACTCACAAGTCAAGGTATCACCCATGATGTCATTGGTCCTCTTCAAGAACAAAGGACTGAAAGAAAAAAGGATAGGACACTTTAGACTATTCCAGACTCCAGATAAAGTAGAACTAGATAATTAAAATTTAAGGAATTTGACTCCAAAAAAGAGAATGAAGGACCATCAACAACAAGTGATGCACAATTTTCATGTTATAACTATTTGTGTTGCTGTTGTATCCCCCTACTAGACTAGAAGCTTCATAAGGATGGGAACTTAAGCTAAATTTTATACCTCCTTCGTGACTTGTGTACCACAGTTACCACTCCACAGGTACTTAATGATTATTATTAGTTGCTAAAGCTATTACAGAAGTACAGTACAATGCAGTAAACAACAACAGGCCCAAGGAGCCCTCTCCATATGTCCTCCCATGCGCTGGAAATGGGGAAACATCCCACTTTCCAAAAAAAAGGGAAGTAGAATCGGCAAACTATGGGCTAATTAGCTTGTTTCACTCTAGAACATATTATTACAGGGATGGTCAGAGAACATTTAGAAAATGGAGGTGTGATCACTAATGCTAGCATGCCATAAGAATCTCATTTCCTTGTTGACAGTTACTGCCTTCACTAGCAGATCAGGGAAAAGTTGCTATACTTGTCCCAAATATACATAGTGATACACTAACTCAATGGTGATGGCCATCCAACTGCATAGCACAATCTATAAAACATAGGGATTTTTATCCATTTATTTTTTTTCATATCAATTATTAGCTGACTCCTTTCGAATAATTATGGAACTCATAAGGTATTATTAGGAGAAAACTTCTGTCAAGCCTGGCTCATGTCTCCACAAAGCCTTTCCTGGTGCCCCAGGGAACATCTCCCTCCTCTGAATCCTCTTAGAATTTTCTTTGTGTCTCTCATACTCTTTATTGCATTGTGGGCCAGGGTTAAGCCCTGAGCACCTGGGAGAAGAATACAGAGCCTACAGGGAAGGTCACATATAGGGGAAAGATGGACTCTAAAAGACCAATATTTAAGGAACAGTAATTGTATTTCTAGCTGATTTTTTTTCAGGTCCTCCTTCCTAAAGGAGATAAAAACCATGGCCTTCACACTATCATAGGGCCTGTGCTGAAGCAGGAGTTATTTTTGTACTTTTGCAATAGAGAGACTGGAGGAAGACTTTGAGCCTCCAGATGCTTTCTTCTTTCCTTGTCTTCACCTCCATTTTTCTTATGCCAATCTAACCACTCCCCTTCCCTAAACTACTCTCCTCTAACTCTCTGCCTTTAGGACAACACTACAAAGCATTTCCCAACTTTAGATTTAAGGCAGAGCCATAAACAGTGGCAGGGAAGACAATTAATGAAATCCAGCTTCACCTTTCTGAGTCTATTCTGCTCCTTGGACATCTATTTTGATGAACAATGTCCCATATTTTCATAGAAATAGACATTCTCAGCCTTGTGAAACTGAGGGAGTAAGAAGGCATCACCGTACATCTGGGATAGGAGACAGACTAGCAGAGGAGGGCTATTTTGAAGGTCTATCAAAAACACTTGAATTTGCAGAGATGGGGACTATGGATATAGAACACTGCATACATTGTTGAACTTGTTGCATACGTGAGTTAGTTTTGATCAACTATTTTTCCCTCTTTTTAAAAATCTCTATAATAAGAGTTCACTCTATGGGAAAGGGAAGAAGGAGGGCTACCTTGGGAAAATAAAGAATGTAAAACCAAGATATGAATAAAATTTATTTTAAAGAAAAGAAAGAAAATATCTGTCAAGATGAAGAGCTGAGAATTTGTGAAAGTCCTGTTTGAGTCCCAGGGATTCCATTTTTTACTATTAGGAAAATGCTTGAGTGAAGAATAAATAAAGTAGAAATCAAACTCTATAAAAGGAAGAAGGTATCGCTTAAAAGGTCATCCTGCCAAGATCCCTGGAATAAAGTATTCACAGAGACAGAGGGAGATGTGAGGCCAATCAATCCATTATTCACTGTGTCCCCACAGTGTGCCCAATGTTTCTCTCTGTGACACAGAAGCATCAAACATAGCTTCTGCCTACAGGGACATTGGGAGCATTATTCCATCTGGGGACACTTGGGCCCCAGCTAGAAAAAATTACTTATACATAATAACTGTCTCTGGGGGCCTATTAGCAAAAAAAAAAA
>JAQQSU010003009.1:0-14498 GCA_028627135.1 Pseudochirops cupreus
CCCCCCCCCCTCCAAAAACTAAACCTGAATGTCTGATTTTATAAAAACAGGTTTTTTTTCTAAATTAACTTTTATGTTTATTTTTCATTTACATCATTCATTTCCACAAGATTTTGAGTTACAAATTTTCTCCCCATCTTTCCCCTACCCACCACCCCAAAACAGTGATCCCAGTGTATACCCCCTCCCCCAGTCTGCTGTCTCCCATATCCTTTCCCATCCCCCCTTTGACTTTCCGGTAGGGCAAGATTGATCTCCTTACCCCAGTGCCTGAATATCTTGTTTCCCAGTTGCATATAAAAAATAATGATATATATTTTTAAACATTTGATTTTACAACTTTAATTCCAGATTCTTTTCCTTCCTCCCTTGTCACCCACCCTTACTGAGAAGATAAGCAGTTCACTATAGGTTGTACGTGTATAGCTACGCAAAACATTTCCATAGTGGATATATTGTGAAAGACTGACTATATTTCTCTCCATCCTCTCTTGCCCCCCCATTTGTTCTGTTTTCTACTTTGGCCCTGTCCCTTTTCACAAGTGTATGCCTCTAACTACCCTCCCCTTCAACCTGCCCTCCCCTCCATCATCCCCCCTCTCATCCCCTTGCCCCCTACTCTCTTGTAGGGTGAGATACCCTATTTAATGTGTATGTCATTCCCTCACCAAGTCAAATTCAATGAGAGTAAGGTTGACCCATTCCCTTTTGCCTTCCTGTTCTTCCCCTCCATTGTAACAGTTTTCCTTTGTCTCTTCTATGAGATAATAATTTACCCCATTCTGTCTCTCTCCATCTCCTCTCATTATATTCCTCTCCTACCTCTCAATTTCACCTTTTAAGTATTATCCCTTCCTATTCAACTGATCCTGTGTCCTGTCTATGTATACCTGTACACATATATACACACACTCACATATGTATTCATACATCCATATACCCTCCTATCTAGACATATTTATGTATGTATACATATATATACATTTATATTCCCTTCACCTATCCTTATACTGAGAAAAGTTTCATAAGTTACAATTGTCGTTTTTCCACGTAGAAATGTAAATAGTTCAACTTTGATAAGTTGCTTATAGTTTCTTTTCCCTGTTTACCTTCTCATGCTTTTCTTGCTTCTTGTATCTGAATGTCAGATTTTCTATTCAATTCTGGTTTTTCATCAAGAAAGCTTGAAAGTCCTCTGTTTTATTGAATGACCATATTTTCCACTGAAACGTTATACTGAGTTTGGCTGGGTAGGTGATTCTTGGTTTTAATCCCGGCTCCTTAGACCTCTGGAATATCATATTCCAAGCCTTTCGATCCCTCAATGTAGAAGCTGCCAGATCCAATATTCACATTGTTTCTTCTTGGCTGCTTGTAATATTTTCTCCTGGATCTGGGAACTCTGGAACCTGGCTATAATATTCCTAGGAGTTTTCTTTTTGGGATCTTTTTCAAGAGGTGATTGGTGAATTCTTTGAACCTCTATTTTGCCCTCTGGTTCTAAAACATCAGGACAGTTTTCCTTGAGAATTTCTTGAAGGTTGATTTCTAGGTTCTTTTTTTTATCATGACTTTGAGGTAGTCCAATAATTTTAAAATTATCTCTCCTAGATCTATTTTCCTAGTCAGTGATTTTTCCAATGAGATATTTCACATTGTCTTCTATGTTTTCATTTTTTTGGATCAGTTCAATAGTGTCTTGATTTGTCATAAAGTCATTAGCTTCCATTTGCTCCACTCTAATTCTGAAGGAATTATTCTCTTCAGAAAGCTTTTGAGATTCTTTTTCCATCTGGCAAAGTCGACTTTTTAAGGCATTCTTCTCCTCATTGGCTTTTTTGAGCCTCTTGCCATTTGAGTTAATCTGGTTTTTAAGGTGTTATTTTTTTCAGTCAGGTTGTTGACTCTCTTTTCATGATTTTCTTGCATCATTCTCATTTCTCTTCCCAATTTTTCCTCCTCTTTCTTCTCTTACTTGGTTTTCAAAATCCTTCTTAAGCTCCTCTATGGCCTGTAACCTGTTCATATTTTTCTTGGAAGCTTTTGGTACAGGAGTTCTGACTTCGTTGTCTTCCTCCCCTTCCATGCTTTGATCCTTTTTGTCCCCAAAAAAGGAATCTAAAGTTTGATGACTGTGCTTGCTTTACTTCCTTTGCTTGCTCATGTTGCCACTCAATTACTTGATTTTTGCGCTTTTTGCCACTGTAGAACTCTGTTTCCAGAGAGGAGAGCTTTGTCCCAAATTGCTGAGGTTTTCGCAGCTGCCAGAGCTGTTAGTTGGGTGCCCTCTCTGAAGCCTCCACAGGCTCTGGCACCTGGTCACATACCCCAGGACCTCCACCCAAAACAGCAATCCAGATCCAAGCAGGTTAAAGCAAGAGTGATTACCCACTGAGTGGTTCTTGGTCTCCCTATGATCCGCAGGCCAGGAGCTCTGAAGCAGCCACGTGGAGGCGGCTGCATGGCCGCTGCGCCTGAGCTGCTTCTCCCTTCTAGGGACAGAAGCTAGACCACACTCTCAGTCCCTCTGTTCCTAAAGTCTACACTGACCTTTTACTTTGCCTTTGGCATTTATGGGTTCATAATTCTGGAAATGGCCACCACTGCTAGTGATCCACTCTCCCAAAGTCCCTCCAGCTGCAGTTGATCGGGGCACCGTGGGGCTAAAACTGCAGGCTCATGTGGGGCTGGGTTTGGCTCCCAGTATGCTGAGGTGGATCCTTCCTACCAGCCGGCTGGGCTGCCTTCAGCAGGAGATTTGTTTCTCTCTGTCACTTTGTGGGTTCTGTAGCTCTAAAATTTGTTTAGAGTCATATTTTATAGGTGTTTGAGGTGGTTATGGGGGGAGCTCATGGAGTTTTCCTGCTTCTATGCCGCCATCTTGGCCCTGCCCCCTATAAAAACAGTTTTAACTCACCTTGATCTCAACTGTGGTATAATTGTTTCCATTTAAGTTTGTACTTGCTTTTACCTTATAAAAGAGTTTGAAAAAATGGAGATCAGTTATTTGACTTAAATTCTTCTATGCTTAATTCTTATTTCACTAGCAACTAGTAGACTATGGGTTATGTTTTGTAAGTACCTAGCAGTCCACTTACTAAAATAGTACAGGTCCTTCCTAGTCAATCTCCTTGGTAGCCACAGTATAAAGAGTTGATTAAGGAAAGCTCATACTTTGTCAGCTCATACACTAAACAGAGATGTAACTCTAATCTTTAGGGATATTTCTTTCTTTCCTCTCAGTATTACCAGTTAAAAGTTGAGGATTGATGCCCTGCTCAAGGAGAAGCTGTATGAGAAGTACAAAATCCCAGTATCGTCTGAGCTACTAGCATCATATCCCATTTCTAAAAAAAATTCCCATTCACTTACTAGTTGAGATATTGAGGGACTGTCATTACCATTGTCCTGTACTAGCATGTATGCTACCAAATGATGAATCACGAAACTTCCAAGTTGTCAGGCCCCTCCAAAGTCAGAACCAGAACACCCGCCCTCTACTAGAACTGCCTTCTCTGACAGGTGAGGCATCTGGGATCGCTGCTGGCCAGTTTGTCATGGTGAAGAAAAGTTCATTGCTTAAAGTAAGGCAATTTTGACTAGTCTATTACTTTCACCCTTTCATTGCTCTTTGGTTTTCCCCTGGGGCTAAACAGAATAAATCTGTTCCCACTTCTATGAAGCAGCACTTCAGATACTTGAAGAGAGCCATCATGCCCCTCCTATGTTATAAGAATTTAAATAAACTCTGTTTTTAAAGCACTGCTCCTACCTGGTCAAATAGAAAACACAGCAACCTTCCATAGATGCTTGTTTCCTACAAAGACGGTATTAAACAGGAGAGGTAATTATGGCACAGTGGAAAATGTGCTGACTCCTGAATCAGAAGACCTGGGTATGACCTTTGGCAAGTCACTTAACTTCCCTGGGCCTCGGTTTCCTCCTCTGTAAAAATTACGGCATGGTAAGGACTAGGTGACCTTTCAGGTAGCGTGTAGCTTTCAGCTCTAGATCTATGATTCATCCATTTTTGTGAGCAAAGAATTTATTGTTGTTGTTCAGTCCTGTCTGACTCTTCATAACCCAATTTAGGGGCAAGGTACTAGATACTAAGATAGTAGAGTTGTTTGCCTTTTCCTTCTCCAGCTCATTTTGCAGTTAAGAAACTGGTAGACAGAGTAAAGTGACTCACCCAGAGTCACACAGCTAATAAGTATCTGGGGCCAGATTTGAACTCAGGAAGATGAGCCTTCCTGCCTCTAGGCCTGGCCCTCTAACCACTGTACCTATTATCCTACCTGCCCTGAGCAAAGAATACTCAGAATCTTTTGTTTGAAGTCCTGTGAAGACTAAAGAACTTTTCATCTGTGCTACATTAGCTTCATTGAGTGCATTGCCTAATCCCTGCCCTTTATGTATATGTTTTGGCATAAACAGGTCATCTCACCTCAACGCATTCCTGCTACTGTGGCTCCTTCTCTGCTGATGTCCCCTATGGTGTTCTCTCAGCCTACAGCTTCCTCACCCAAGGTTAGTGAGAGTGGATTGTTGCCACTAGGAAGCAAAGAACCCAGTGCAGCTGCTCCCAGCCTTCTTTTGCCAGTCCAGAACACAGAGGCTTCTGTGATTAACAACAACTTACTGACCAAACTACAGCTTCAGGAAACACTTCTGCACCTCATCCAGGTAAGAAGAGGGCCACATCTTCTGCCATCTTTCTGAACCACATTAATTGTGTGGTTTGAGTTTTCATACACACAGTTTTCTAGACAGAAAATAGAGTTGGCCAAAGCCTAGTTAGTAATTCTTTGAAAATGAGGCAGTTTTACAGTGGCCTTTCAGACCCAGAAGATGATATTCCTCATGGAGATGTGTCTTAGTAGTATTTATAATTTTTATTGTCTTTGGGCACCCCAATTCACAAAGGGTATTTTAGATTATCGGGAATGATGAAAGCCTTCAAAAAAGAACAAAAATATATTGAGTTTGGCCAGGAGACAGTTACTGATATGATTCTCATTTTCAGAGGGTACTTTTACGAAGAATTCATGAGTAGGAAACAAGTAAGGCATAAATTTACTTCAAAGTAGTAAACTAAAGGAAGTGGCAGGTTGTTGAAGAGACAGGAAACAAGTAAATGTTCCTCTGTGCCCTGGGGGCTTCCTTAGACTAGTGTGATCCTAAATGGAGTGAATCAAGTACCATATAAAACCTTTTTTTAACCTAGCTGCTTATAGCTAAGTGACTTACAGACTTCTTTTGGAAATTCCTATATGCTATTCATGACAACCCAGTTCTAAGGTAGGACACTATTTTGCTATTTTATCTCCCAGCCACCTTTAGATACCACCTATTTCTTTTGTAAAAAGTTGTGGGAAAGACAAAAGGGTTATTCCAGTATTTTAAATTTAGTGCATTTGTTTCTATAATCTTTGAGGTGTAAGGAAAGGGAAAAGAAATAGTCAAAGAAAGCAAGGGAATCTATTTGGCTTATTTAACTTTTTTCTTTTTGCTGATAGTAGTAAGTATACTTTTTGTGGTTTATTTTGAACCTGGCTAATGGTGCCATAGAAGATAATGAGGAGCTCCATTGACAGCTCCTTGTCTATTGTCTATTCAGGGACATGTGTATATGTATGGTTTTTTATGTCATCATACAAACAACTGATCTTACAGCTATCAGCAACAGGTGTATTCACCTTACCTCTTACTGCCTTCCCCCACCAGAAAACAGCACTCATTGTGTTTTTTAAAAAATCTTGATTCATTTTGTTTTGACACATCAGTCACTTCCCAATAAACAACTCACTCCCCTAATGCCTTCTTTTAAAAAAAATGTTAGACATAACTATGAAACTGTGAGTGACAGTATGTGTAACTTTCCACTTATATTTTACCATTTCTTAATAGTAAGGAGAAAAGAACGCCTTAACCTCAGTCATCTGGGATCCACATTGGCCATTATATTTGACTTGAATTCTGTGGGACATTTTAGTGTTTCTTTCCTTTATGTTATTGTACTCATTGTTCTTTTGGTTCTGCTGTCTTTGTTCTGCTTCAGTTTATAAAAGCTTTCCTCTGTTTCTCTGAAGTCTTCATCTTCATTTTCTCTTACTTTCTCCTGTATAATCACAGGGTTATAGATGGAGAACTAGAAGGGACATTGGAGCTCATCCAGTCCAGTCCCCTCACTTTACGGAGAAGATTACTAAGGCACAGAAAGGTTAAACAGCTTGCCCTTGGTTACAGGTGGCAATGCCATGATTTGAACCCTTGGATTTCTAACTCCAAATCCACATGGATAATAGAGATGAACTTGAAGTTGCAAGCAGCTTGGGGTCAGTGAAAGTGCTGTATATTTTCCTGAAAGTGACCCAACCTATTTTCTTTCTCCTATTTAGTTCTGGGGCTAGGTGACTTCCCATCTGTCCAAGCTAGGTATACTATACTAATTCAATAGAATGGCCATCCAACTGCATGTCATCATTTAGGCAATATGCTTTCTTCATCCACTTTATTTTTCCAGTGTGGATGACTAGGCCAATCTCTTCTGAGTGACTGGATCTCATTGAGGAAGCCTTGTAGTGGTCTGGGGCTTGGTGCAATCAGCATAATGTTATCTGGAAACAGGAGCATCTGGAGAACATTGCCATGGATAGGTAATCCCTTTTCTATTTATGTGAGTTCTCCATTCTCCCCACCACCTCTAGACATCACTTATTTCTTTTATAGAAAGTTGTGGGAAAGTCAAGAAGGGTTATTCCAGTATTTAAAATTTACTGCATTTATTTCTGTAATTTTTGAGGTACAAGGAAAGGGAAAAAGAATAGCCAAAGAAAGCAAGGGAAAGGAAAAGTAACCAGCAAATTAAGGCTGTGAAACATGAAACATGAAGCATATAAATATCATATTATCACCACAGGAAAAAATTCACTTTGATGTGTTCATCTGTTACCTTGGTGAGCATTTGCAGTATATCCATTTCCTTGCCCACTTCTGAATTGAGGATCATTGAGAAGATTACTACTCTGGAGTTCTGATGTATTTTTGAGTGCTCATGCTGATATTCCATTACACTCAAATACCACATTTTGTTCAGCCACTCTTTGATTGTTGAAAACATAATTTATTCCAGCTTTTTGTTATTACAAGTAATGTTATTGTGAATAGTTTAGTTTTTGAGGGACCTTTCTTCCTCTCACTGACCTTGGGATATAAAGTCAGTCAGTGGGATAGCTGGATCAAAAGGTATGAAGAGTTCAGTAATCTTTCTCAAATAATTCAAAATAGTTTTTGAGAAAAATTCCATCAACTTAGCAGACACTTATTAACTACTTATTAGTACAATAAGCTATATTAGGTGCCAAGGAGACAAATAGTTAAAAAAATGTCTCTGCCTCCTTTTGGAGCTTTCACCCTGCTGTTTGGTAGGTGGAGAGTGATGACACATAAGTGTATTATGAAATGGAATAGGACAAAGAGCTCCAGAGTACTATAGGAAATTTTGAATTGTGGATCATCCGTGAAGAAGTAGGTAGCCCCTTAGCTTAGCTTTGAAGAGAATAATTTTAATGTGAAGAGATGAAGGATAGAGTGCATTCCAGGTATATAATGACACACTGACTACTTGAATACACAGATGTTTTACATGGCAGAATGAGATTGCAAAACAACTATTATTCCAGTATGATGGGAGAACAGAGTGTATACAGAGGTACAGTAATGTGAAATAACAATGGAGTTGGAGCCAGATTAAGGAGTCTGGTTTTATCCCATAGGTAGTCAGGAGCCAATGAAGATTATTGAGCAGGGAAGTGATATCATGAAACCTGTTCAACAGGAACACTATTTTGGTAGCTTTGTGGAGAGAGGAGAGACTTAGATCATGAGGCCCAGTTAGGAAAAGTGACAATCAGAATCTGCACCAGAGTGGTAGCTACATGAATACAGAATAATGACAGTTGCGAGATATGTCCAGAGGTAGAATCAAGTGAATTTGGAAACTTTGAGTGTGAAGGAAATAGGAGAAAAGGAATAATCAAAGATTTGTCAGGTTTTGAACCTGGTCACTAGAAGAAGAGTTGTATTGTCAAAAGAAATAAGAAATTGAGAAGATAGACTTAGGCTAGGGAAGTTGAATTCTTTTGACCACTGATTTCAGATTCTGATATCTAATTTTAATATATTGATTTGTTGTGGTAATTTATCCAAGTACGAAATGATTCTTAGAAGGCTTTATACTAATTTTAGCATTGCTATATTTGTCCTTTCCAACTAAAAAAGCAAAATATTTTATTTTTTCTAATGATCTCTTAGTAATGACTATTTGGAAAAACACAGAAACATTTTAGAGAGGATAAGAGAATTAGGGCTCTGAAATCAGAAAAAAGAAGGTTGCAGTTGAGTATAGAAATGTAATTTTATGTAACTAATTAGCTGCTAAGGGGTTAATTATACTTTATTTATTATACTCTTTACTTAAATATCAAGTTTAAAATGTTATTCCCTTGTATAATCTGTTCATGAGGAATGCATAAGAATTCAAGAAAGGAGATTTCCATTGACAACTAGAGTTTTAAAATGAAGGAAAGATAAATAATGAAAATTAACTTTGAAATAAAATTATTTATATGCCATTCTTATTCACTCCATTGAGATCACATTAGCCTAAGGAACATCTCATTACACAACCCAAGATTCCTAAAATGTTTGAGATCTAGGCCAGTGTTTCTCTTAAAGAAGGTTATCATAGCAGCTGGGTATAGTAAATAAGTACAACGTTTTCCTGAGAGCTAACAAAATACTCCGTGTTGTTTTCCTCTCTTTCAGGTATAGCTGCCCCTGTGCCCTGCCTCCCTCTACTGTTAGCACCTCTCCCTATTTCTTTAAGTTGGAAGGAAAAGCGAAAATTAGGTTTTAATCTTTTAAGTCAAAAAAACTAAAGATTATTGCTCTGCTTAATTGCATAGAAACTGCCGCACTTTGTTTTAGAGTTATGTCAAATGTTAGTGTTGCCAAAGGATTGAGAGAGGAAAGAGGTCCTAAAATGAAAACTTATAAGAACCTCTGATTTAGACAGTAAATCCCTGAGGTGGGCAGAAAACCCGTAGTCAAGTCATTCTACCTATGCTTCTTTTGCCAGAATGCATGGAAAGGTTAGTATTCTTTTTGATAAGATAGCAATGCGGATGCCAAAGCTAGATTATTCGTTCTTGCCAGAAGCAAACATGTATGTGCCATATTATGAACATGGCTGTTATAAGAATCCAATATGTGAATTCCCTGGGAGCCCTTCAGTGACCACCAAGCCCAGATTCTACCTGTTGACTCAATCATTTCATTTCAGCTCATCCATCTATTTCATGCAACAAATTGAAGTTTGCAGTGAGTTACTCTAATTTAATGTTGCCTTGTGACACCATATTACACAGAACACTCTCTTACTACTTGTCACACTGCACATTGACAACCAGAACCTAACTCTGCCCAGCCTGGTCTCTAACTGCACATTAGCATTTACTTACACGATTAAAACTTGTTGCCGGATAGGGGAGACGGAGAGCTAGATGAGTAGCTTGGTGTCTAGAAACAGATGCCAATGTAGTATTTTCTCTTTTTGAAACCCTAGCCTATTCAGCCCCCAAATGGAAGAGCCTTTCTTTCCCTAGAAACTGGATCATAATCCGTTGTGTCTTGTGATTTTTGTCTTCCAGAATGATGACAATTTCTTAAATATAATCAATGAAGCTTATCTCTTCAGTGTCACACAAGCAGCCATGAAAAAGACGACTCTGTAAAAAGAAAACCTTTTTAACGGGCGATTTCCAAGGGACTTTCGGAATTCCTTCAAAACAAGGTTCTGCTAATGTCAAGTATTATTACAGTAAATGTTTCTGCATATTTTTTAAGTGTGTATACTATTCTGAAATAAAATGTCATGGACTTTTTATGTACAGTCACTTTTTTTCATTGCATAATGTAGTATACACTGTACAGAGAAATGACTTAGGAAATATTTTTATTCAACTTAACACATTAATTTTTTTCCCAATATGAAGCCATTGTTAGAACTGTAGAAGAGTTCTCTGTAGAAGGGTTGTTCTTAGAGTTTAGTTTCCTTTTTATTTGTAAATAGAATGATTCATCGAATAGTTTTTTTTCGTGTGGAGGGCATTATAACCATTATATCCGCATTGCTCACATCCTTCACAATAGTATGCCGTAGAGGGGCTAGCCACCAGGTGGCAGTGTCACTCTACAGATTGATCCTAATGAACTCTGGGAGTAATGGTCTGGCTTCCTCTAATAAAGCAAATCTTTCATTTGTAAGGATTTAGGACCAGCTTTTCCCAGACTTTGAAAGCAAATTATTTCCTTTTAAACAAAATGCTATTTATAAAAGTTTTCTGGACTAAATTTTCAGTGAGGTCTCATTTTTTTCCCAGCTCTCACCATTTCAGAAGTGTCTAAAGAGAAAGATACGCTTGTCTATGCTTCCAAATGTTTTATCATTTTAAGCAATGTAAAAACCAATTGAGAAAGAGACTCTGGAGTTTTCTAAATCATTTTATTAGTTTCCTAGAATAAACAAATGATGATGATTTTGGGAATTAAATGATAATAAAATAAACCAAGGGTTCTTAGCCTATGGCTCATGAACTTTTAAAAAATATATTTTAATAACTTTTTCAATATATTTGATTTCCTTTGTAATCTTTTATATTTTATTTTATGTATGTAGCTTCACCCCTGCCACAGGGGTCCATGACACAAAAAAAGGTTAAGAACCCTTTCTCTAAACCATACGACAAAATTATTTCTATTTCCACAGAGATTAGGACCTTATTCTTAGAAGAAGTTGAGAGAGCCTTTGTTAATTTGTTTGAGGGCAACTAAGTGATGCAGTAAATAGAACACTGACCCTAAAGTCAGGAGGACCTGAGTTCCGTTGTGGCCTCAGACACAAGACAGTTCACTAACCATGTGGCCTTGGGCAAGTCACTTAACCCCTATTGCCTTGCCTTCCCGGCTAAAAAAAAAAAAAGTTTGTTTGAGCCCACAAAGTGTGTCAGAGAAATTGGTCCCTTTTGGTCATTGGTAATAAATTAAGTTTTGCATTTATAGACTTTTCTTCTAAGACTATGAAGTAATCTTTAAATATTATTGCACAACAACCAGACTTCTACATCTTACAGGTGGTAAAAGGTAAAAAGGTATTGGGTTTTCTAACAACTTGGGACTCATGATCTTGGGCTTGCAATCTTGGACCTTTACTTGGCCAGATCAGCAATAATAATATTAACCATATTGCCTGAGTTGTAATACTATATCTTTCTGAACCTTAATTTCCTTATGTATAGAATAGAGGTAATAATCCAGGAAAGATAATATCATAGTACCTACGTCATAGAATTGTTGTGAGGCTCCAATGGGTACTGAATGAAAAACATTTTATAAACACAAAAGCATTGTATAGATGTCAGGTGCTATTCTTCTTTTGAGATACTAATAGTACAAGTTAATGGACACTAGATTCTGTATTATAATGCTTTGGTAGCCTACACAATGCTGAACTCATAATGTGTTGGTTAATTAGTTGATTGCATGAGTATACTATCTCTTGTACCTCTACCACTTCCTGCAAGGATGTTGGTGAGAACAAATGAAGAAACCTGTTTTCTGGATGTAGAAACTAAGACACAGACCTACAGCCAGGTGTATTTATTCCAATCCAGCATTCTTTTTTATAGACTCTTCCTGATAGTATTTCTTCATTTACTTCTGATGACCTCATTTTGATATCCCTGTCCCACCTAATTTCCTTAGCCTATGTGCTTCAGTCTCATTCAACAAACCTTTAGTAGGGCCCTGCTGTGCAGTTTCCTAGGTACTGGAGAAGATGCCAAGTTTAGGTAGGATACGGTCCTTGTCTTTGAGGGGCTTACAGTCTAGGAGTAGCATTCACTAATGCACAATATTATAGCATGAGTATGTTTAAAAAGTCATAAAGGGCTATGTGAGATCCAAGGGAGGTCTTTACCAACGTGGTGTGGGGGAAGAGAGGGAATTAAAGAACATTTCCTAAGGGAGATTGTGTCTGAGTTGGGTTTTAGAGAATAGGTACCCAACTCAAAGCAAGTACAACAGATGAAGATGGGGAGGGAAGACATTCCATGTATAAGTAGTGTGAAGAAGGTATGAAGAACCCCACCTTCTGGATGCAGAAACTAAGAGACAGTTGTAGAGACCCACAGCTAGGTGGCTTAGCATAAAATTCAGTCAAAGCCTTGGAAATAAAAGAATTCAATGTGTGTTCAGGAAACAGAGTTGTCCAGTTTAACTGAACTGTAGCATGCATGGAGGATACTATAAAGGTATGGTGGGTCCAAGTTGGAGAGGGCCTTGAATGACAGGCAGAAAGAAACTTAGGATGCATAGTGATTCACTGAAGATTTTTTAACAGAGTAGTATAATCAGACCTATATACAAGAAAATTTATTCTGGCAGTAGTTTTAAGTTTAGATTATTAGAACATGGTGATACTGGAAGTGGGAAGACATATCAACAAATTCTTAGTAAGATCTAACACAAATATCACTTTAAGGTTTACAGAGTTCTTGTTATCATCTCATTTGATAAGTGCAATAATATTGCAAAAATGTAGGTGGCATTGAGGGACCTAAGAAAGGGTGGAATCAGTTGGAATCAGGGGGTATAGATGCAAGACATATTATGGAAATGGAATTATCAGGACCTGGTAATTAATTATATGTGAGAAGTAAGGTAGAAGGTGACTGATGAACCAAAGTTCTGGAAGAGGTGGGAAGGAATGGGATAAAGAAACGGGAAAAGGGATTCATCTTAGGGAAATGAAGGGTACCACTTAATGTGTCCTAGGTATATCTCTTATCAGAAGGAGGCTGGAGGAGTTACAGGATCATAGACTGAGAACTAGGAGGGACCTTATAGACCATGTAAGAGAAAGTCAGTTTCTGACCCAAAGGCCCACAGGTAGTAGGTGGCAGAATGAGGTTTGAAAATCTGGTCCTCTGACTGCACACCTACTGTACCACACTGAGAAAAGTTTTGAGAAATGAAGAAGGGGAAATGGGAGAAGTGTGGCAGAGTGGAGGAAGCCCCTGTCGAATGGCCTCAATCTCAGTGAATTAGAAGGGTAGATCACTCCCACTAAGTAGAAGTTCTAGAGGTGCATTTAAATAACAAGAGGAGAGATGAAAAGGGTCAGAATCAGTTGCTGTTGGAAATGAATTAAGGGGTTGATACCAATAAAAAATAGGATTATTGAGCAGCCACCAGGGCTCAGCTAAAAGTATGTTTCAAGGCAGTTGCTAGACATTAAAATGACAAATCGTGAGGGTCAGGGGTAGGTATGGAAGCAAGTAAAAACCAGAATCAAGAGATAGACTAGAAGAAGGGAGGTTGTTTACAATAAGGATGAAGAATAGGTTTAATGTGAAACAGAGACTGGAAGAATAGGGAGCTGTGGTTAGAATGGAACTTTATAGACTTCTGGAATTTGAAAAAAAAGTCCCTCCCCATCTCAAAAATGGGCGGCTAGGTGAATAAAGTGAATAGAGCACCAGTGCTGGAGTCAGGAGGACCTGAATTTAAATCTGGCCTCAGACACAACACTAGCTGTGTGACCTTGGGCAAGTCACTTAATTCCAATTGCTCTGCCTTCCCCCCTCCAAAAAGCAAATAAAAGAAAAAAGAAAATGATACAAATTCTAAGAAATGGTTAGGTCTAACATGTGCCTGAAGCAGAGTGGAGGAGGTTTTGGAGGTTGAGGGTGTTGAAAATTAAGAGATGATGTTGCTAGAGAGACCAGTAATACGAACCTCCAAGGATGAGAAAGGGGGTAGGGTGGAGAGAAACATCATGAGCCAGGTACTCAGCTTAGTGAAAAAATTGGCATATCTGCAAAATTATTTTATCAGCATTGAATAAGTGAACCAAAAAGAAAAAACCATGAACTGCAGTACCTAGCCTAAAAGATGCCTCTATGTAAGGTGAAGATAAAAGACCATGGGCATAGCTTCATCAGACCTACATTCTGTGCTTTACTTGGACTTTTTTAGGTCAGCACTCCAGCAATCTGTTTTTAAAACCATAAATTCTCCATCTTTTACTGGGATGAATCACTTTAAAAGTGTCAGTGCTGATTCATTTAGGCCAAAGACTTTTTCTTTTTAAAGGTCTGGAGGTGATGAAGAGGTTATTCCTTATATCTAGCAAAGCAGGCAAGAACGTTTCAGTACACAGCATTCCAGGACTTAGAGCTCAGATCGAAAATCTTGTTTGGGGTGCCCAAAGTTAGATATCAAAGATGAACCTTTCTTACCCCATCACTCTGCTTGTTCTGCCATTAGCCCAATTCCCTTTAAATTCCATTGACTCCATGGTGGATGTTTACCGTGTACTGCTTTCGTACTGATTGGGTTTGAATTTTTTTTTTCCCCCCCAAGAAATTTTTTTT
>JAQQSU010000301.1:0-29320 GCA_028627135.1 Pseudochirops cupreus
AGAATGGAAAATGCCATCCACATCCAGAGAAAGAACGATGGCGTTAGAATGCAAAGTGAAGCAGACTATATCCTTTTTTGTTTTATTTTGTTTTCTTTCTCATGGTTTCTCTACTTTATTATAATTCTTCTATGCAATATGACTTATGTGAAAATGTGTTTAATAGGAATGTATTTGTAGAGTCCATATCAGATTACATGCCATATTGGGAAGAGAGGGGGAGAAAATTTAAAACTTATGGCAGCCAATGTTGAAAACTAAAAATAAGGGGGCGGGGGGAGCAAATAAATAAATATCTCCTTACTTCTTTCTTTTCTTCCATCTTTCCTTCCTTCCTTTCTCTATATTTATTTCCAAGTTCCCACATACTGCTGGTCTTTTCATCAAGATTACTTGGTACTTCTCTGTTTCATTAAAGGTCTATTTTCTACATTGTAGGATTACATTCAATTTTTCTGGGTAAATTGTACCTGGTTAAAGTTTACATCTTTTATCTTCTGTAATATCATATTCCCAGCTTTCTGCTCTTTTATACTGATTATTATTAAATATTCTGTGATCCTGACTTCAATTACTTGATTTTTTTTTCCTTGATGGCAGCCTATAGTATGTTTTGCTTGACCTGGATTTTGGCTATAATGTACCTTGGGGTTTTATTTTGGGGTTTTTTTCAGGATGTGATCAGTGATTTTTTTTTCTATTTTCACTCTAAGAGATATGGGTCATTTTCCTTTATGATTTCTGATATGTGATTACGTTTTTTAGTTATGGCTTTAATTATCTCTCCTTGATTTGTTTTCCAGGTCAGTTGTTTTTATATGAAATACCTTTTTTTTCTTCTATTTTTCAGTCTTTTGACCTTGTTTTAATATTTCTAATTGTCTCATGGAACTTTTATTTAGTCTATTCTAATTTCAAAGAGACTGTTTCTTGCGTCAGGTTTTTCACCACTTGTGTCAAGCAGTTTGTTAATCCTTTTTCTAATTCTTTCTTTCATAGTTCTCATGTCCCCTCCCCATTTTTCCCTTAGTGCTCTCATTTCATTTATAAAAACATTTTTAGCTCTTTTAAAAAACTCTTACTTTGTCTCTACTAGGAATTCTAGCTGAATTTGTGCATGAGCTGTGGGGTTTTTTTGTTTTTGTTTCTGAGACTTTGTTTATGTATATTTGGGAGGCATTCTCTTCTTCTAGTTTTGTGTCTTGAGAGTCCATATTATCATAACAAATCTTTATGCTAGGATTTTTTTTTGCTTACTCATTCCTCCAATTTTACTTCCTGTTTTTCAATGCTTATAGTTTGTACTGTACATTTTGTTGTTTAATTACATTTATAGTGAAGTACTTCCTGCTATTACAAGTTTATAGAATGGTTTAGTGTGTCACATGTTTTAGTTTGGTCTCACCAACTTGGATAAGGGAGAGATCATGTCTTAATTTCTTTTTGTGTCTTCTGTAATCCCTCAGCACA
Source organism: Pseudochirops cupreus (assembly GCA_028627135.1). Taxonomy (NCBI): domain Eukaryota; kingdom Metazoa; phylum Chordata; class Mammalia; order Diprotodontia; family Pseudocheiridae; genus Pseudochirops; species Pseudochirops cupreus. Next base: position 1,471 of record JAQQSU010000301.1, read on the forward strand.
GTTCTGAACACACAGTATATAATAAATTCTTACTGATACATTGGAAACACAGGAAAGTGACCGGACTTCATTAATTCAAGAATTCGTGATTCTATCTGGGTAAATGTTGCCCCACCGATAAAGACTGCAATATATATTTGACTTGTTAGATGATCTTCAAGGGTTTCCCCAAAAGTCAAAATTTTAAGGTAGAGTGATAATAAGCCTTTCTAAACTAAACAGGACTGAACTTCAGATGACAGACAATACAGTTCATTGCTGGAACCATACTCCAAGTCTTTCTAATTTGGTATGATCTGTTAAAGAGTGTGCTTAACTGGCAGAGCCTTCAAGAAATCAGACATTTCTATAGCATAATGAGATCTATAGGATAGACTTTAATAAAAGGGGAGATTAATATTTCAGTACTACAATTGATCCTTGATTATGTGTGATTATCTTCCATGTTCTTTTGTGTTTGCTTTCCATGGAGAATATGCCTAATATTCTGGAGAACTTATGCTAGGTCTTTTTACATTTTGAAAGTACCTGTGCAGCAGTTGGACTATCCACCCCAGACTCTAACCCTAACCCTAAATGTCTCTGCCTCTAACCCTAGAAGCTTATCCATCATGTTATTTCTCATTCTTGTTACATGGCAGGCCAACCTTCCTTTCTAATGTCATTTTCAAGATAACATCATTTATGTTACTTCTGATACTAGAGCTCTGACAGATTCTAGTAGAATGTAAGCACTTTGAGTATAATTCTGGTATCTAAAGACCACCCTAATTAAATATAGAGGAAATAATTATTGCTATGGTAGTCACTAGATTGTGAATTATTTGACCACAACAACCTTTAAAACAAAGAAAATTTTTAAAAATTATGATTTTCATATCTAAACAGCTCCCTACAATTTTAACCATGACATCCATGTAATGATAGAGAAAGAGTTAAGAGCTGCTATGAATGAGAATGGAGGTTATTTTCTAGTAATAGTAATATGTAATGTCAGGCTAAATTAATTGTTATCTTATGAGATAATTAATGGAGATAGCATTATCACCATTTTACAGAGAAAAAATGATGCTCAGTCTTCCCTCTAGTCACAAAATAAATAATAATATTAATAATATAAATAATTAATAATAATAATAAATAAAACTTGTACTTCTACCCAAGCTTTTTGGTTCAAAGTCTTGTAAATTCTGTGCAATGACAAATATACTAAAACATTCTATACCACCAGCAATGGACCAAAGAATTATAAAGCAATGGATCAAGAGATGCACAAAATCAAAGTGAGAGAGAGAGAGAGACTGGAAGACAGGCATGAAGTCAAAATCAGTTCCTAAATATGTTCTAGATTTCCAGTTTATCTCCCTAAAGACTTCAGGAAATTTCCCACATAGGTGAGATTAGAGTCTCTCTCTCTTGGTTGAATGAGGTCTAGACTTGTTTTCATCTAAAAAGGTTTTCTGCTGTTTTCTGATCTGTAGAGCTACAATTTCTATATGTCATTTACTTAAACAAATGGGTTGACTTGCTATTCACTTTTGTGGTGCTCATTTGTGAGAAGGAATCTAGCTAGTGGGTATAAGATTAGGATTCCCTTCCCTTTTAAGGGATAGAAACCCGGGAATCACTTTGGTGAATTTTGAATCTAAAAAAAAAAATCAACCCCTAAACTAGAAATATTGGGGAGGGTGGTGGTGGTAGGTAGACCCAATTCTGATCCATTAATCCTTTTTCTCAGTGAAGACTAGAGTAACCAGCCACTTCTATTCTTCTCGAAGTGGTAATCTAGCCCCCTTTTGAGGAGATTGGGCAAGTTTCTGTGATATCTACTCATACCTCAGTAGCGCCAAAGCAATATTCACAGTGCCTATGATCTCTATAAATGTACCTGCGTGGTGCTCAATCACAAAATTTAACAGACTTCCATATAGAAGACAGAAGCAAAACATTTATTCAGACACCAGAAAATCAAATCCTAAAACCAGTAAGCCAATTCCATCATAGTAGCAAAGAAGTTAATAAACCATAACAGCACAGAGAGTCATACCATCCTTTAGCCTTCCCAAAAATACCAACATAAAACCAATATTTTACTCACAAGTCTGCTTGCCTACCATCCTTTCTCCTCCCACTGTCTAGCTCTTCTGACTCCCAGCTTCCTGTGGGCTCTGTCTCACCCATCAGCAAACTCCTTCCACCACAGCCTCCACGTGATTACATTCATCCTATTAGGGGGCAGAGTTTATTTTTAAAGCAAGGAAGGTCTTCAAATTCCTTTAGGTTTATTAAAGGGCAGGGAAGATGTTCAAATTCCCATTAACATTACATTTGGCCCCAAGATCTTTCATGTCCCTTAAATAGCAAAAACACATTAACAATATATTTCGTTACATAGATTAATGAGAATTTAGGGCTAACTGGTGGGATAACTGGTGTCAACAGAGCTTTGCAACAATATAACAGGGAAAACAGAAAATAAGCACATAAAACAATATCTTAGGGTGGGGACTTGAGTACAAGCACCCCATCTTTCCCCCTTGAAGGAATAGGGCTCAAAATCTTAGAGGAAGGGGAGAAGATTTCTTCTCCAAAGCTACTTCTAGCTGAAATTGGATGCAGAGCTGTCCCTGACCCAAGAGGTCCTATTTGAGAGGTCAGTTCTTTAATTGGCATCCAGAGCTTGGTTGACACCAGGTCCAGGGGTGGCACATCACAGTCATGGACAGGAGGTGGCATCCAGCTTAAGTGATCAGGGATCTGCAGGTGGAGAGTACTAAGCCTACAGGAAACAAGTCTCACAAACAAGTATAACAGGAAAAAAAGAGACAAATATAAGGTCATCCATGCTTCTGGAGTCCATGAACTCACTATCATAGCCTCATTCATGGTAGAATACGTGTTCAGGGTACAATCTGTTAATCATCTTTTCCCGAACAAACAACAGCCACAGTATTGTCTTTCCAATGTGCTATAATCTCTGCAACCTTTGAACATCATCTGGCTTCTGTTTTACCCATACTTTAATTCTCAATTTTATTCTATTAGTAGACCCAAACCCTTCAGTTTCTCTCATAGTTATATCAGAAGAAGGGACAGTTTTCACAAGGGGTATTGTATCATAAGGAATGATGATCACTGGAGCTAGTCTATCATTTTTACAAAACTATATGGGTTCTTCAAACAAATTTTGGAATGTCATAATAATTTCTCCTTGATAACTAGGCTCTTTTACTCCAATGAATACATGTATCCCTTGAGCTGCTAAACTTGATTTAGGTAATATCTGTCCAAAATGAGTTTTAGGGATTCTCATACATATTCCAGTAGAGATGTTTTTTTTTTATTTTTTTCTACCCTACCAAAAGTCCAAGATGGAGGAGTGAAAGCAGGAACTCACCTGAACTCTTCTGTGAAGTCCATCAGCAACTTCTAAAAAGTGAATCTGAATGGATTTTGGAGTGACAGAACCCATTGGGAGACATAGTGTGGCAGATTCCCAATTCAGGAATGTGTGCATATAGGACTAGGCAGGGGGAGTGTGGAGCGCACGGGGGCTGCACCAGAGCAGACCAAAGAAACCACAGCTGAGGCAGAGAGAGACCTGACCAGCAGATTCACCCACCAAAAGGGCGATTCTCAGACATCTCACCATAGGACTAATGATCTGTCAGAGCTAGGTAAGAGACAAACACAGGGCCTGTGGCAGTGACAGCAGCTTCCCCTGGGGCTATCAAACCACAGCTTGGATGTTTTAAAAATCACCTACCTGAACTTCAGGGAGACAACATGGTGGAGTAAACCCTAGCTACTCTAATTCCCCTACTCTGACCCTGAAAACCCATAGATTATTGCCCCAGTGTAAAATCCTGAAATAGTGGAACCAGTGGCAGGATTGGGAGTCCTAGAGGAAGTGTGTGACAGAGGCTGTGCAGAGCCTGAAGTGAAGGACAGGAGGTGTCCCAACAAGCCCCATATCAGCTGATCAGCAGGAGATACTGAAGCCCACAGGGGTGGAGCCAGCAAACTCTAGCACCAGAAGACCAGGGGTGCCTTAACACAATCAGGGGAATCTGCAGACACCAGTATGGCTGGCCACCAGGTGCTGAGCCTGCCTGAGCTCTAGCCCAGGGGCACAGAGGCAGAAACCTGAGGAGGCCAGACTACCCCACCCCCACACCTCACTCTGTGAGACTCAGGATAACCCAGGAGAAAAACTGAAAGTCCTGGCCTTGGACTCAGAGGCTACAGCACACAAAGTCAACAACCAGGCCCCTAGCAAAGCCCTCTATACCCAAGGAGAAGAAATACACTTTAAAAGCCAGGAAATAGGCAATCACAATGGGCAGAAAGCAAGTTGGAAAAGCAAAAGCAAAGACAATTGAATCCTATTATTGAGAGAGAGAAGAACCAATTTCAGAAGGGGACACCATTGACTCTAAACCCACACATGAGATCACAGAAGGAAATATGAAATAGTCTCAAGCCAAGAAAGCATTCTTGGAAGAGCTCAAGAAGGATTTTTAAAAGCCAAATTAGAGAGGTAGAAGATACATTTACCAATTATTTTAAAATTACAATGGCCAAAGTGGAAAAAAACATCTCACTGAAGAAAACAAATACTTAAAAAGTAAAATTTGTAAATTGGGAAGGGAGGTTCAAAATCTAATTGGAGAAAATGCCTCCCTAAAACTTAAATCTAAACATATGTAAAAGAAGCTTCAAAAACTAAACAGGAAAATAATTTGCCAAAAATTAGAATCAAATTGAAGCTAATGATTCTGAGGCACCAAGAATCAGTCAAACAAAATCTAAAGAATGAAAAATTAGAAGAAAATGTAAAATATCTCATTGGAAAAACAACTGACCTGGAGAACAAATCCAGGAGAGATAATCTAACAATTATTGGTCTACCAGAAAGCCATGAAGAAAAAAAAAGCTTGGACAATATCTTCCAAGAAATTATCAAAGGAAACTGCCCAGAGGTCCTAGAAACAGAGGGTAAAATAGTTATTGAAAGAATTTACTGGACACCTCCTGAAAGAGATCCCAAATTGAAAACTCCGAGAAATATTGTAACCAAATTCCAGAATTATCAGGTCAAGGAGAAAATACTGCAAGCAGCCAGAAAGAAACAATTCAAATACATGGGACTATAGTCAGCTTCTACATTAAAAGATCAGAGGGACTGGAATATGATACTTTGAAAGGCAAAAGAGCTTGAACTTCAACCAAAGATCAACTATCTCGCAAAAATGAGTGTAATCTTTCAGGCAAGGAGATGGTCATTTGTTGAAATAAGGTACTTCCGGACCTCCCTGATGAAAAAGCCAGAGCTCAATGGAAAATTTTATCTCCAAATACAAGACTCAAGAGAGACATAAAAAGGTAAACAAGAAAAACACAGACAGACAGACAGACACACACACACACACACACATGCACACACACATAACTTGTGATTCAATAAAAGCAACCTGTTTACATCCCTATATGGGAAACTTATACCTGTCAATATTGAGAACTGTATAATTATCGTGACATTTAAAAGGGACATACATAGATAGAGGGCGTGGGTATAAATTAACCAATCTGATGATGAAAAACCTTATTAAGGGGTGCAAAGGGATTGTAATGGGAGAAAATCAAAGGAAGAGGCAGAAAAGGGTAAATTAGACCACACAAAGAAGCATAAAAGCATACTATAGAAGAGGGAAAGTAGGGAGGGAGGTGAATGTTATATACACTTTACTCTCATTGGTTTTAGTTCAAGTAGTAATAACATAATCATTTAAATATAGGATTCTAATGTGAAAGGACACAAAAACTCAACATAGTAAAGGGAAAGGAGGGAAGAAGAGGAGCACTGGGTGAAATTTACTCTCATCAGATTGGGTTCAAGGAGGGAATAACATGCTTCATTAAGTATAAAAATTTATCATGCTTTAGAGGCAGTAGCAGGGGAAAGGGGGGAAAAAGGCTGGGGTGGTTAGAAGAAAAGGATGAAATAGTAAGGGGGAAGCTAGAAATGGGGGTGCATAGGGAGTGGATACTGAGGGAGGTGGTGGTCAAAAGGAAAACTCTTAAGGAGGGGAAGGGAGAAGGAAGAAATAAAAGCATAAACAGGGAAGGGAATAGGATGGAGGGAAAGACATAGATAATAATAATAACTGAATTTGAATGGAATGAACTCTCCCATAAAACAGAGGTGGATAGGAGAGTGGATTAAAAACCATACTCTTACAACATGCTGTCTACAAGAAACACATATGAAACAGGGAGACATATACAGGTTAAAGGTAAAAGGCTGGAGTAGAATATATTATGCTTCAGCTAAAGTAAAAAAAGCAGGGGCAGCAATCCTTATCTCAGATAAAGTAAAAGCAAATATAGATCTAATTAAAAGAGATAAGAAAGGAAACCATATCCTGTTAAAAGGTATTCTCAAGAATGAAGAAATATCATTACTTAACATATATAAACAAAGAGATATAGCATCCAAATTCCTAGAGGAGAAGTTAAGGGAGTTAAAGGAATAAATACATAGCAAAACTATACTAATGGAGGACCTCAATTGCCCCCTCTCTGAATTTGACAAATCTAAACTCAAAATAAACAAGCCTCAATGTTTAAAAATCAACTACCTGAGCTCCTGGGAGCCAAGATGGTGGATTAAACCCTAGGTGCTTCACTCTCTCCCTAAAACACTGAAAACCCAGAAAATATTGCCTCAGAGTAAAATCCTGAAATAGCCCAACCCTAGGCAGGCTTGAGAGTCCTAGAGGAAGGGAATGGGTGTGGCTGCGCCACAATGAAACAATATCATTAATAAACATATATACACCAAGCAGTATAGCAACCAAATTCCTAGAGGAGAAGTTAAGGGGGTTAGAGGAAGAAGTAGATAGTAAAACTATATTAGTAGGGGACCTCAATCTCCCCCTCTCTGAACTTGATAAATCTAACCTCAAAATAAACAAGAAAGACATTAGGGAGGTGAATAGATTGTTAGAGAAGGTAGATGTATAGACCTCTGGAGAAAACTGAATGGGGATAAGAAGGAATATACCTTCATCTCAGTGTTACATGGCACATACACAAAAATAGACCATGTACTAGGGCATAAAAACCTTACAATCCAGTACAGAAAGGAAGAAATATTAAACTCATCCTTCCTAGATTATGATGCAATAAAAATTATATGCAGTAAAGGGTCATGGAAAAGTAGACTAAAAACTAATTGGAAAGGGTTCAAGCAAGAAATCATAGAAAAAATCAGTAATTTCATTCAAGAGAATGACAATAATGAGACAACATACCAAAACTTGTGCGATACAGGGAAAGCAGTTCTTAGGGGAAGTTTTATAGCTCTGAATGCATACATGAATAAAATAGAGAAAATGGAGATCAATAAATTGGGCGTCCAACTGAAAAAAGTAGAAAAAGAACAGATTACAAACCCCCAATTAAATTCAAAATTAGAAATAATGGAAACCAAAGGAAAGATTAGTAAAATTGAATTTAATAAAACTATCAAACTAATAAATAAAACTAAGAGCTGGTTTTAAGAAAAAAACCAATAAAATTGATAGACTTTTAGTCAATTTGATAAAAAAAAAAAAAAGAAAAAAGAAAACCAAATTACCAGTATCAAAAATGAAAAGGGTGAATTAATCTCCTATTAAGAGGAAATTAAAACAATAATTAGAAATTATTTTGCCCAATTGTATGCCCTTAAATTTGACAATCTTAGTGAAATGGATAAATGTTTACAAAAATATAAATTGCTCAGATTAACTGAAGAGCAAGTAGAATATTTAAATGATCCTATCTCAGAAAAAGAAATTAAACAAACCATGTTCAATGAACTCCCTAGGAAAAAAAATCTCCAGGGCCAGATGGTTTTACAAGTGAATTCTTTCAAAGATTTAAAGAACAACTGATTCCAATACTTTATAAACTATTTGAGAAAATTGGAGAAGTACTACCAATTTCTTTTGATGACACATACATGGTAGTGATACCTAAATTGGGAAGAGCCAAAACAGAGCAAGAAAATTATAGACCAATTTCCCTCATGAATATGGATGCAAAAATTTTAAATAAAATATTAGCAAAAAGACTACAGTAACTTATCACAAGAATAATATACTTTGATCAGTTAGGATTTATTCCAGGAATGCAAGGATTATTCAATATTAGGAAAACTATCGGTATAATTGATCATATCAACAATAAACTTAGTTGAAACTATATGATTATCTCAATAGATGCAGAAAAAGCCTTTGACAAAATACAACACCCACTCCTATTTAAAACACTAGAAAGAATAGGAATAAATGGAGTCTTCCTTAAAATAATAAGTATCTTCTATCTAAAACCATCAGCAAGTATTATATGTAATGAGGATAAGCTAGAAGCATTTCCAATAAGATTTGGGGTGAAACAAGGTTGTCCACTATTACCTCTCTTACTCAATCTGGTACTAGAAATGTTAGCTGTAGCAATAAGAGAAGAAAAAGAAACCAAAGGAATTAGGTTAGGCAAAGATGAGCCTAAGCTATTGCTCTTTGCAGATGATATGCTGATATGCTTAGAGAATCCGAGAGAATCAAGTAAAAAACTACCTGAGATAATAAATAAATATAGCATTTTTGCAGGATATAAAATAGACCCATATAAATCCTTGGTATTCCTAGACATTTCTAATGAAGTCTGACAGCAAGAAATAGAAAGGGAAATTCCATTTAAAGTTACTGTAGACACTATAAAATATGTGGGAATCTACCTGGCAAAAGAAACCTAGAAACTATATGAACACAATCATGAAACACTTTTCACACAAATAAAGTCAGATCTAAATAATTGGAAAAACATCAGTTGCTCATGGCTAGGTGGAGCTAATATAATAAAAGTGACAATTTTACCTAAATTAATTTACCTATTTAGTGCTATACAAATAAATCTACTAGAAAATTATTTTATAGAGCTAGAAAAAATAGTAACAAAATTCATCTGGAAGAATGAAAGGTCCAGAATGTCAAGGCAATCAATGAAAATAAATGCTAGGGATGGTGGCCTAGCCATAGCAGATTTTAAACTCTATTGTAAAGAAGCAGTCATCAAAATTACCTGGTACTGGCTGAGGAATAGAGTGGTGGATCAGTGGAATAGATTAGGTACATGAGACACAGCAGTCAATGACAATAGTAATCTACCATTTGACAAACCCAAAGACCCTACCTTCTGGGATACGAATTCACTATTTGACAAAAACTGCTTTGAAAACTGGAAAATTGTATGGCAGAAACTGGGCATAGACCAATATCTTACACCATATACCAAAATAAAATCTAAATAGGTGCATGGTCTAGATATAAAGACTGATAGTGTAAGCAATCTGAGAGAGCAAGGAATAGTTTACATGTCAGATTTATGGAGAAGCAAGGAATTTATGACCAAAGAAGAGATAGAGAACATCATGAAATGCAAAATGGATAATTTTGATTACATTAAATTGAAAAGGTTTTGTACAAATAAAGTAAATGTAATCAAGATTAGGAGGAAAGTAGAAAATTGGGAAAGAATTTTTACAATCAGTGCCTGTAATAAAAGCCTCATTTCTAAAAATACAGAGAATTGAGTCAAATTTATAAGACTACAAATCTTTCCCTAATTGATAAATGGTCAAATGATATGAATAGGCAGTTTTCAGAGATAGAAATTAAAGATATCTATAAAATATATATCTATATCTGTATATAGATAGATATAAATATATATAAATATCTATAAAATATATCTATAAAAATGCTCTAAATCACTATTGATTGGAGAAATGCAAATCAAAACAACTCTGAGGACCACATCTCACCATTCAGATTGGCTAAGATGACAAAACAGGAAAATGATAAATGCTGGAGAGGATATGGAAAAATTGGAACACTAATGCATTGTTGGTGGAGTTGTGAACTGATCCAACCATTCTGGAGAGAAATTTGAAACTATACCCAAAGGGCTATAAAAAAGTATATACCCTTTGACCCAGCAATACCATTTCTAGGCCTAAAGAAATCATACATGTGGAAGGAAGACCTGTTTGTACAAAAATATTTCTAGAAGCTCTTTTCGTGGTGGCAAACAATTGGAAATCTAGCCCATCAATTGGGGAATGGCTAAATAAGTAGTAGTATATTGTAACACCACACATAAGCAGATTCCCAAAAGAATGCTACTGTGAACAGCTTTTAAGGTTCAGATTACACAGTACAGTGAACACTCCATTTATTCCATTACAAATCAAGGCAAACATTCACAACAAATCACAATATAATATTCACAACATCACATCTTATCACAGAAAATCACAATATAGTGTTCACAACAGCTTAACATTAGAATGGCCACATAGTTTTCACTACAGTGGCCACAATATTTGGAACAAAGAACAAAAGAATAATCATCTGATTTCTCTAAGGGGGAAATTATTCTTACTTAATCATTCAATCAATTCACAAGATAACAATCAATCTTCCACTTATGGGATAATTATGGATTAACTTAATCAATCACTTATCTAGCAATCAGTCACTAAATAAAATCATTAGAAAATTACACAAACCCTCCATCCCTCGGTGTCCAGAAAACTTCAATTTCATCAGGCATTCTATATCCCAAGAGACCTTTTCTTCATCTTGACTCGGGGTGGTCTCTCAGATTCCCTGGATCCCCTTCCATGGTCCCAGCTCCTTCCTGAATCCACCAAACAGTCACCTGGATTCAGAGGCAGACAGCTCCCAGGTTTTTGTCCAGTCCTCCGGGCAGTTCTTGGTACACACTGAAGTTTACAGGGTCCAGCACGTCTCAAATCCTTCACCACTTCTGTTGCTGGGAACTCAAGGATCAGCCAAGTCATGAACAAACAAAGTCTTATCTTGGTCATGCTTCTTCAGTCCTCCAGCAGTTCACCTAGCCCTAGGACCCAGGAGAAATCTCGGCCTTCCAGGAGGCCTTCCAGGCAGCCCTCTCAGCCTTCCAGATGGCCTTCACCAGATTCTGGTCTCATAGAAAAACTCCAACTCAGTTCTCAGTCAGCTTCCAGATGCTGGGAGAGAAACTCTCTCTCTTTCCCTCTCTCTCTCTCTCTCTCTTTCTCTCTCTCTCTCTTTCTCTCTCTCTCTCTCAAGAAAACTCCAACTCAGTTCTTCAGTCCAGCAGCCCAGCTCCCAGATGATGGAACAATTCTGCTTCCTCCACCAGGAGCCACCAGGGGGAAAATTCCTGACTCTGATTCTCTGTCTCTAGAACTCTTCTTACATACACACACACTGGCCTTCTGTCTCAGTCAACCTCCTCCTGCCATGTCAGCAACAGGAGACAGAGTTCACACCCTCTGTCACATAGGAGACAGAGTTCATACTTTCTGCTTCTCACAGGAGACAGAGTTCTACCTTCTGCCTCTCTCAAGAGGTACTTAGCTCTAAGTTACCAAGGGCTAAGTATCTGCTAAATTGATTACTATTACCTATATTAATGTAATGGAATACTATTGTGCTATAAGAAATGAGGAGCAGATGGACTTCATAATAACCTGGAGAGACTTATGTAAACTGATGCTGAGTGAGAAAAGCAGAACTGTATACAATTACAGGCACATTATATATGTGATGACTACATTTGATAGACTGGGCTCCTCCCAGCAATGCAATTTAAAAGACGACTCAAAAAGACTCATTATGGAATCCAGAGAAAAGAACTCAGGAGTTTGAAAGGAGACTGAAGCAAACTACTTGCTCTCTCTTTTGTGTTTAGTTTTGTTTTATTCCTCCTTTCTCATTGTTCACTTCATTGGTTATAATTCATCTTTACAACCTGACTAATGCTTAATGTGAAGGTATTTGTAGAGCCTATATTGGATTGCATGCCACCTGGGGGGATTGGGGGAGAAGGGGAGGAAGAAGGGGAGGGAGGGGCAGAAAATTTGGAGCTCAAGGGATTGTGGAACTGAATGTTGTAAACTAAAATTAGATAAACACATTTAATAAAATAAAATTTAAGGAAATAAAATAAAAACAAATTGGAAAACTAAATAATTTAATCCTAAAGAATAAGTGGGTCAAACAAGAAATTATAGAAACAATCAGTAACTTCATTCAAGAGAATGACAATAATGAGACAACATACCAAAACTTGTGGGATGCAGCAAAAGCAGTTCTTAGGGGAAGTTTTATATCCCTGAATGAATACTTGAATAAAACAGAGAAAATGGAGATCAATAAATTGGGCATGCACCTGAAAAAGCTAGAAAAGAACAAATTGAAAATCCCCAAATAAACACTAAATTAGAAATATTGAAAACCAAAAGGAGAGATTAATAAAATTGAATTTAAGAAAACTATTGAATTAATAAATAAAACTAAGACCTGGTTTTATGGAGGAAAAAAAAACAATAAATTTGATAGATCTTTAGTCAATTTGATAAAAAAAAAAAGAAGAAAAAAACCAAATTACCAGTATCAAAAATGAAAAGGGTGAATTGACCTCCAATGAAGAGGAAATTAAAACAATAATTAGGAATTATTTTGCCCAATTGTATGCCCATAAATTTAACAATCTTAGAACATCTATATATGAAGAACACTTGTGAGTCAAAATCAAATAGAAAGGGGACCACTAATCTGTACAGGATTGCTATAGGCTGAATATTAACTTAGTTTTAAAATGTAATGTTATCTATATTTTATTCTATTTGATTTATTTTGTTAAATACTTACTCCTTACATTTTAATGTGGTTCCAGCAATACTTGGGCCACATGAGGCCCATAGACTCTGTATCTGACACCTCTAATGTAGAAGGTGATTAGTAAGCAGAATTTTGAAGGAAATGAGAATTTCGAAGAGTCAGAGATAGCAAAGGGGTATATTTTAAACATGGGAGACAGACAGTGCAAAGGCTTGGAGGCAGCAGTTGGAATGTTAGGTTTGAGAAGCAGAATGAAGTCTAGTTTGGCTAGCCAAGGGTGTGTAACTGTGGCCTTGAGGCCACATGTGTCCTCACAAGCAAAAATCCTGGATTTGTTCTGTGAAGCTTGGATTCAGTCAAAGGGCTAAATTTGAGGAGCTACAGGGCCACATGTGGCCTCAAGGCTGCAGGTTTCCCACCTCTGGGCTAGACCATAGATTATAGTAGTAATATATAATAAATTTTAGAAATATGGGGATATTAAATGTTAGAAACATCGGGACCAGGTTGTGGAAAGTTTTAAATGACAAACAGGAGTTTATATTTGATCCTAGAAGGCAATAAGAAGCCATCCAATTTTTTTTGAGTAGGGAAGTGAACACAGTTAGACTTAGACTTAAGGGAAATCACTTGATCATCTCTTTGTAGGATGTACTAGAGAGAGAAGAAATGAGACAGGAAACCAATTGGAAGACCATTATAATATTCCAGATTAGAAATGACAAAGGCCTGAACTATAGGAGGTAGCCATATGAGTAGAGAGAAGGAAATGGATACAAGACTTAACAAATGATTGGATATGATGGTGAAGAAGAGTGAAGAGTCAAATTTAAAACCAAGGTTGTTAATTTGGATGACTAGAAGGATGGTGGTACCCTTGACAAAAACAGGGACATTTAGAAAAGGAGTAGGTTTGGGGAGAAAGATAATAAATTGTTTTGAACATATTGTGTTTTAAGTGGCAAACCATCCAGAATGTCCAATAGGCAGCAATTGATGTTGAGAGTGGAGCTCAGGAAAGAGACTAGGGTTGGACATAGAGGTTGTTGAGTCATATACTGTAATAGTAATGTAATTTGATCCCTTTGTATTAGCAAAACTAACAGGTACTTGGCACCTAGCTTGAAATTAATTAGATCAAACCTCTGTTAAGAGACAGAAGGTATGAACTCCTGTTGCTGATGTAACAGGAAGGGGCAGAATAGGGAGGAGCTAATAGGTGTATATAAGCAGAAGCCCTAACTGGAATTTCAGATCTTATTGGAGCCAGGTTCTGGAGGCTGAGGAAGAGAGGCTGGAGAGAAAATTTTTATTTTGATAACCTGTATGAAGTGATTTTGATTCTGGGAATGAGCTGAAACTTCTATTGACTTTGAGAGTCAGCTGGAGCTGCTGCGAAGCTGCTGAGGAGCTGCTGAGTCTGAGGACCAGTCAAGCTGCTAAGGATTTCTGAGGAACAGCTGCAGAAGACTGAGGAAGCATGACTGTGATTCGGTATTTTGTATGTCTGTGGCTTTGTTAAGCCTTGACTTCCTGGGAACAGAGACTGTGGAGGATTTAAGGTGGACTGGACACTGTGAGGTGGACTGGACACTGTGAGCTTCATCGTGGTACAGGAACTGCATGGAGAACTGGACAAGAAGTTGGGAGTTGTCTGCTTTTGAACCCAGGTGACAGTTTGGTGAATCCAGGTAGGAGTTGGGACCATGGAAGGGGATCCACGGAATCTGAGAGACTACCCTGAATCAAGCTGAAAAAATACTTTACTTGGATACTGTGTACTGAGAAATCATGATTTACTTGTGACAGAGAGGTGGAGAGCCTGTGTATTTTCTGATGATTGAATAGTGAATGATGACTGAATAGTGATTGATTTGTAACAGTGTGCCCCATTGGTGGAGAATTTTGGTTATTGTCATTTTTGTCCCTTACCTTAAGGATGATTGAATGATTGAGTTGATTGAATGATTGAATTACTAAATTCTTTGTTGAAAACTATGTGACCACTGTGGTGAAAACTATGTGGCCATATTAATGATAAGTTGTTGAGTTGTGGCATGGTGAATGCTGTATTTTGATTTTCCATGATAAGTTGTAATATTGTGAATTCTGCACCTTGATTTACTGTGAATGTTTTGATCTGCTTTGATATCGAATAAATAGAGTGTTCAGTATACTATGTATTCAGAGCCTTGAAAGCTGTTCACAGCAACATTCTTCTGGAAAGCTGCTGTGCATGCAAGCAAACAGCCAAGCTATCCTCTGAGTGGGCTTCACTTCTGTCCCACTCATCCCTAATACAGGAGGAAAGGAGGAGCAAAGAGCCTAACCCATGTTGTAGACAAATACTGGCAGATATTAGTTCTATCACGTGATCAAATGAGATAACACATGAAGCATTTTACAAATCTTAAAGTGCTTGGCCCCTACTTCCCCATAACCCAAGTAAAGTCAGGGCCTTTCACACTTGGTGGATGCCTAAAACAATGGAATTTACCATACCCTGTCTTGACCTGCTGACTAGTGTTTCCATAATGAAGCAAGGGAGGCTGCATCTACAAAAGCTCAAGATAAGTGCCATTGTACTCTCCTCCTCCTTCTCCAAATGTTTGCCATTTTTTGTTTACACATTCACCTAGTAAGTAGTTGTGAACAATCCATGCTGCTAATCTGGGTGAATCATTGCGAATGAGGTTGTTAGGGGACAGTTGAGGGGCTATGATTATTTCTTGCTGGAGGCACAAGCTATAGAAGAGAACCATCGTTTCATTTTTGCGATTTCTCAGAGCAGAGGGATTACTTATAATGGTGGTCCCCTAGTGCCTAGGTCCAGTGAAATAGATTGGGTTGTTACTGGGCCTCCTCTTTTTCTCTCTGGTTTGGTTATAGGAGAAAGCCACTCCCAGAAAGGAGAAACTGAGGGAGTGGCTGGAGAGAGGCAACCCTAGGAGAAGAGATAGGTCTACATTAAAGTGGTGTGTGTGAATATATGTATGCATGTATAAAGTATATAATAGTGGTGCTGAGCTGAAACTCTTCACACACTCATACGTGCATAGATATACATAATAGATACATACACACACCTGCTTCTAATACCGTCTTCACATTTTACAGATAAGAAAGCTGAGGCCCGGAAAATGGTTCAAGTTCACATTTGTAGTAAGCAGCAGAGAGCCCAAGCAGGTCCTCTTTTCGGGATATTAAATTACACTGCAAGACGACGCAAAACCAGATGCCAACATTCACGTGGTCTCAGAGCGAACCCGGAAGTGAGCTACGGCGCGCGCGCGGTCCCGCCTCTCAGGCCTGTTCACTTCCTGTCCATTGTTCTCCACCGTGGCTTTCGCTGTCCTTGGTATGCCCTGAGCCTCTGGGTCCCAGAGAGAGGTCACAAGCGACCCTACCGCTAGTCGCTGAGAAAAGAGGACCCAGCCCCGGGGCGGCCCCGGCCTGTGAGTCTAAGTCCGGGTGCTGGGGACGCCAACACCCAGAGGAGGGGCCGGGCCCTGCCCGGTAAAGGAGCCGACCCGGGCCGGAGCCGGAGCTGGAGCCCGGAGGAAGATGGGAGTGGACACCTTCCTCCTACGGGAGGGCTAGGGGCGGCGCGGCTGGCCTGGGGCTGCAGCTGGTGATGGGCTGAGGGAAGTGGGCTCTGGGTGGGGGACGAGAGTAAGGACCTGGGGCTTGGGAAGACGAGATGTCTGGAGTCTGCAGGAGGCAGGGTAAGGCTGGTGGGAGAAGAGTTTGGTGCCTGTGGAGGAACAGCCTATGGGAGGCTGAGAATGAATGAACTGGGGCTGACCAAGTCCCTGGAGGTGGGGATGGAGAGATTAGTGCCCGAAATCTGGAAGTTACACCTGGGTCTGGGATTAGAGGAGAACCAACGGAAAGGTGGAAAGCTTTTGAGATTTAAGGGTTTATGGGAGATGGTCGATAGGTTTTCACTCGGGACATCTGAGAAATTAGGAGGCTGAAAGAAGAGCTAGAGCCTGGTTGCTTGGGACCCTAAGTAAAGTGGCCTGGGGAAGCAAGGTAACTAAGTATTAGGAATGAAAGACCAAGGAGAGGGAGGAGAGAAACAGTTGGGACAGAGATTGATGAGGGAGATAATGATATTAATGGTCTATTATACTTAGTGAAAGATGCGTTTTGGAGACAATGTTGAAATCCAGGTAGCAGCCAGGTGGGAAACGATGAGGTCTGCCCTGGGCCCCATCCTTGGGATGAGCTTTCTGATGTCTCTCCTCTGCTGGGGGGAATGGGAAGTTCTCTAGAGTGAAGTTTGAAGTTCTGAAGACGCCAAGAAAAATTATTCCATTGGGGATAAAAAGGAGTGGCTTAAAGAGACAAATGTGTAGGAATAGAAATTATCTAACAGCTTAGATATTTAAAAGACATATAGAAGATGGAAGTAAGCAGGTAACAGAAATTGAACATTTCCTTTTACTGTTAAAGGCACCTTTGGCCTTCTACATCATTTTGGTCTACATGATTTTGATTCCATCTTCCTCTCCTTCCTCTCCCTCACTCCACATTTCCAATCAATTGCCAAATCTTGTTTCTACCTCTGCATCAAATCTTGTGTCTGTCCTATATCTGTCCCGTCTTCACCATTCATACTCCCACCACCCTAGTTTAGGATTTTTTCATATCTTACCTGGACTGTTACAGTAATCTCTTAATTGGCAGTTTCTTGGTATTTAAGTTCATCTTCCACATAAGTGCCAAACTGATTTAAAGTACAAGTCTCTTCATCTAATGCCCCCACTTCACTCAATAAAATCCAGCGGCTCTCTGTTATAAGACAATTAAGTAGAACAGTAGACAAAGAGTTCTGGGCATAGAGTCAAGAAGACCCAAGTTCAAATATTGTTTCAGATACTAGCTGTGTGACCCTGGGCAAACCACCCTCTGCCTCAGTTTCCTCATCTATAAATGGGAATAATAGTACCTACGTCCCAGAGTTGTGGGGACAAAACGAGATAATATTTGTTGCAAATTTTAAAGCACCATATGAATATTATTAGCTAAGTGACACAGTGGATTGAGCCCCAGGGCCTGGAGTCAGGAAAACTCCAAATCTGGCCTCAGACATTTACTGTGTGATGCTGGGCAAGTCACTTAACCCTGTTTGCCTCAGTTTCTGTATCTGTAAAATGAGGGAAATAATAGCACCTTCTTCCCAGAATTATTAGGATCAAGTGATAATTGTAAAGCACTTAGCACAGTGTCTGGCACATAATAAGTTTTGTATGCTCATTGGCTACTATTATTGTTATCTCTTGGACCACATAGAAACTTCCGCATTTGAGATTTAAACTGTTTATTGATGAGGGTCAAGTTGTGATGCAGCAAGATTAGATATCTCAAAGAATTTCAAAGACTGAGGCCAATTCCAAGCCAGTTAGAAAGAATTTATTGTGGTTTTGAGGTTTTCATGTTCTGGTGAGTGGCTAAATTCCTTAGAGGAATTAGCAATTTCAGTAAGGCAAGGCAGACAGTTTTATAGAGTATATGATGCTGATTACACAATCATAATTTACATAGACTATAAGAATATGGTTAATATTATAAAGGCAGGAGGGGTTGGTTAAGGGATTAGATAATAGGGGAGGGAGTCCCTTCTATGGTTCGGTGGTCAGACATCTTGGTTGTACTACTTTCTGATTGGCTAGCTAATTGTGGTCCTGTGTGTTCAAGATGGATAGTTAGGGATTGTCTTGGGCTAAATGGATGATGTGATTGTGGCTGAGTACAAGAACACACCTGTTTAAATATGTGGATTGGATCTGGGGGCAGTGGCTCCCTAGGGGCAAGTGGACCTACAGTTCAATGTGACCTATGACTGTGTTTAGGGGCTTGTGATGTGGTTAAAACCAGATTGTATGATAAATCAGGACATGCCTGCTGTTTAGTGGGGCCCATAAGGAAGTTAGAATACTGGGGCTGGAGGCAGCTTTATTAGGATTTTTTTTCAACATTCACTTTTACAAAATTTTGAATTTTAAATTTTCTCCCCTTCCCTAAAACAGCCTACAATCTGACATAGGCCATACATGTATAATTATATTAAACATATTTCTACATTAGTCATGTAAAGAAGAATTAAAACCAAAGGAAAAAAACACAAAAAAATAGTGTACTTCAATCTGCATTCAGATTCCATAGTTCTTTCTTGAGATGTGGATACCATTTTCCATCATGACTCTTTTGGAATTGTCTTACATCCTTGCATTACTCAGAAAAGCTAAGTCTATCAAAAGTTGGTTGTCACATAGTGTTACTGTTGCTGTGTACAATGTTCTGGTTCTGCCTGCTTCACTCGTCATTGATTCGTGCAAGTCTTTCCAGGTTGTTCTGAAGTTTGCCTGCTCATCATTTCTTATGGAAAATAATATTCCATTACATTCATATATCACATCATGTTCATCCATTCCTTAGTTGATGGGTATCCTCTCAGTTTCCAATTCTTGGCCACCACAAAAAGAACTGCTATAAATATTTTTGTACATGAGGTCCTTTTCCCATTTTTATGATCTCTTTGAGATACAGACCTAGTTGGTATTGCTGGATCAAAGGGTATGTAAAATTTTATAGCCCTTTGGGCATAATTCCAGGTTGCTTTCCAGAATGGTTAGATCAATTTGTAACTCCACTAACTGCATTAATGTCCCATCTTCTCCAACATTTATCATTTTCCTGTTTTATTATGTTAGGGTGATTTTAATTTCCATTTCTCTAATCAGTAGTAATTTAGAGCATTTTTTTCATATAACTATAGATAGCTTTAATTTCTTCCTCTGAAAGCTTCCTGTTGATATCCTTCAACCATTTATCAATTGGGGAATGATTTGTATTCTTATAAATTTGACTCAGTTCTCTACATATTTTGGAAATGAGGCCTATATCAGAGACCCTGGCTGTAAAAATTTATTTCCCCGCTTTTTTAGCTGGTATCCAATAGTTTTGAGGATTGCTGCTTTAAGAGACAAATTTTAGATCTGGTACAACTAGGCCACCTTCCTTTGCATTTCTTTTCATTAATTCCCCTAATATTCTGGACCTTTTGTTCTGCCAGATGAATTTTGTTATGATTTTTTTCTAGTTCTGCAAAATAATTTTTTGGCAGTTTAATTGGTATGGCACTAAATAAATAATTTAACTTAGGTAGAATTGTCATTTTTATAATATTAGATAAGCCTAAACATGAGCAACTGATGTTTTACCAGTTATTTAAATTTGACTTTATTTGTGTGAAAAGTTTATAATTCTGTTCACATAATTCCTGGGTAGGTCTTGGCAGGTAGACTCCCAAATATTTTATATTGTCTACAGTTACTTTAAATGGAATATCTCTATTTCTTGCTCTTGGACTTTGTTAGTAATATGTAGAAATGCTGATGATTTATGAGGGTTTATTTTATGTCCTGCAACTTTGCTAAAGTTGTTAATTATTTCAAGTAGTTTTTTAGTTGTTTCTTGAGGATTCTTTTAGTGTACCATCATATCATCTTCAAAGAGTGATAATTTTGTTTCTTCATTTCCTATTCTAATTCCTTCAATTTCTTTTTCTTCTCTTATTCCTAAAGCTAACATTTCTAGTACAATATTGAATAACAGTGGTGATAATGGACATCTTTGTTTCACCCCGGATCTTATTGGGAATGCTTGTAGCTTATCCCTGTTACATATAGTACTTGCTGATGATTTTGGATAGATGCTACTTATCATGTTAAGGAAAACTCCATTTATTCCTATGCCCTCTACTATTTTTAATAGGAATGGGTGTTGCATTTTGTCAAAAGCTTTTTCTGCATCTATTGAAATAATCATGTGATTTTTACTAAGTTTGTTGTTGATATGATGAATTGTGCTGATAGTTTTCCTAATATTGAACCAACCCTGCATTGCTAGTATAAATCCCACCTGGTCGTGGTGTGTTATCCTTGTGATAAGTTGCCATGATCTCTTTGCTCATATTTTATTTAAAATTTTTGCATCTATATTCATTAGGGCAATTGGTATATAATTTTCTTTCTCTGTTTTGGTTCTTCCCAGTTTAGGTATGAGAATCATATTTGTATCATAAAAAGAATCTGGTAGGACTCCCTCACCTGTTTTTCCAGATAGTTTATAAAGTTTTGGAATTATTTGTTCTTTAAATGTTTAGTAGAATTCACTTGTAAATCTATCTGGCCCTAGAGGTTTTTTTCTTAGGGAGTTTGTTGATAGCTTGTTCGATTTCTTTTTCTGAAATGGGGTTATTTTAATCAAGTTAACCAAAGGTTTATCTAATTAATTGGTTGTTTTTTTTTTCATAAAATCAGCTCTTAGTTTTATTTGTGAGTTCAATAGTTTTCTTAATTTTGATTTTATTAATCTCCTTTGTTTTTCAGTATTTCTAGTTTGGTACTTAATTGAGGATTTTTAATTTGTTCTTTTTCTAGCTTTTTTAGTTGCATGCCCAATTCATTGATCTCCTCTTTCTCTGTTTTATTCATGTAAACATTTAGAGATATAAAATTTCCCCTAAGAACTGCTTTAACTGTGTCCCATAAATTTTGGTATGTTGTCTCATTATTGTCATTCTCTTGGATGAAGGTATTGATTGTTTCTATGATTTGTTGTTTGACCCATTCATTCTTTAGGATTATATTATTTAGTTTCCAATTAATTAGTTTCCAATTAATTATCTTTCTTTGGCCCTTTATTACATGTAATTTTTATTGCATCATGATCTGAAAAGGATGCATTTAATATTTCAGCCTTTCTGCATCAGATTGTAAGGTGTTTATGCCCTGGCACATGGTCAGTTTTTGTGTAAGTGCCATGTACTGCTAAAAAAAAAAAAGGTATATTCTAATCTATCCCCATTCAGTTTTCTCCAGAGGTCTGCCATATCTAACTTTCCTAAGATTTTATTCACCTCCTTAGCTTCTTTCTTATTTCGTGGTTAGATTTAGCTAGTTATCTAGAGGGAGAGGTTGAGGTCCCCCACTGGTATAGTTTTGTTGTCTGTTTCCTCGTATAACTCACTTAACTTCTCTAAGAATTTGAATGCTATACCGCTTGGTGCATATATGTTTAGTATTGACATTACTTCATTGTCTATGATACCTTTTAGCAGGAAGTAGTTTCCTTTCTTATCTCTTTCAGTTAGATCTTTTTTGCTTTTGCTTTGTCTGAAATCAAGATTGCTATCCCTACTTTTTTTTCACTTCAGCTGAAGCATACTATATTCTGCTCAAGCCTTTTACCTTCACTCTGTATATATTCCTCTGATTCAAATGTGTTTCTTGTAAACAACATATTGTAGAATTATGGTTTTCAATTCATTCTGCTATCCACTTCCGTTTTATGGGAGAGTTCATCCCATTCAAGTTCACAGTTGTGATTTTTAACTGTCTTTCTCTCTATCCTATTCCCACCCACCCTCATTTATGCTTTTTTCTCTCCTTTTTTCCTTTCTCTCCTCACCACTGTTTTGCTTCTGACCACTGCCTCTCTTAACCCGCCCTCCCTTCTATCAGCCCTCTCCCCTTTCTTTCCCCTTTTTCCTATTCTTCCTCCCCTTCTGCCCTCCCTTCTATTCACCTCCCCTCCCTTTTTTTCCCCTTACCCCTCCTACTTCCTATAGGGTAAGATTGATTTCTATACCTAAGTGAGTGTGTATGTTATTCCCTCTTTGAGCCAAATCCAATGAGAGGAAGGTCCAAACAATACTTGCCTCCCTCCCTTCTTTCCTTCTGTTGTAATAGATATTTGTGCCTTTCCATGTGATGTTATTTACTCTTTTCTGTCTCCCCCAATACAATCCTTTTTTTCACCCCTTAATTATCTTTTAATTAGCACATCAAAGTCAACTTATACCTACATACTCTCTCTATGTTTATCCTTTCTTAATGTTGTAATAACAATAAAGTTCTCAAGAGTTACAAGTATCATCTTCCTATATAGGGATGTAAACAGTTTACCCTTATTAAATAACATTTTTTTTTCTTCCTCTTTACCTTTTTATGTTTTCTTGAGTCTTGTATTTGAGGGTCAACTTTTCTGTTCAGCTCTGGTCTTTTTATCAGGAAGGTTGGAAAGTCCCCTATTTCATTGAATGTCCATCTCCTCCCCTTAAAGATTATGCACAATTTTGCTGGGTAGTTGATCCTTGGTTGTAATGCAAGTTCCTTTGCTTTATGGAATATCATATTCCAAGCCCTCCGATCCTTTATTGTGAAAGCCACATGATCCTTCATAATTCTGACTGTGCTTCTGTAATATTTAAATTGTTTCTTACAGGCTGCTTGCAGTATTTTCTCCTTCACCTGATAATTCTGGAATTTGGCTACAATATTCCTTGAGGTTTTCATTTTGGGATCTCTTTCAGGAGGTAATTAGTAGATTCTTTCAGTGACTACTTTACCTTCCAGTTCTAGGACCTCAAGGCAGTTTTTGTTGATGATTTCTTGAAAGATGGTTCTTTTTTTCATCATGGCTTTCAGATAGACCAGCAGTTCTCAACTTGTGGGTTATGTTCAATTTGTAATAATGAAAATACGTCCTGCATATCAGATATTTATATTATGATTCATAACAGTAGCAAAATTATGGTTATGAAGTAGCAACAAAAATAATTTTATGGTTGGGGGTTACCACAACATGAGGAACTGTATTAAAGGGTCGCAGCATTAGGAAGGTTGAGAACCACTGAGATAAACCAATAATTCTTCAATTCTCTCCTGGATCTATTTTCCAGGTCAGTTGTTTTTCTACTGAGGTATTTTACATTTTCTTCTATTTTTTTCATTCTTTTGATTTTGTTTAACTGATTCTTGATGTCTCATAGAGTCATTAGCTTGCACTTGCCCAATCTAATTTTTAGTGAATTGTTTTTTTCAGTTAGCTTTTATACCTCCTTTTCCATTTGGGCAATTGTATTTTTTAAGGAGTTATTTTCTTCAGTCAGTTTTTGCCCTTCCTTTTCCAAACTATTCACTTTCTCTTGCATACCTCTTGTTTCTTTTCCCAATTTTTCTTCTGCCTCTTTTATTTTACTTTTAAGATCCTTCTTGAGCTCTCTCAAGAAGGCTTTTTGTAGATATATCGACAATGTTGTCCTATTCTCAGTTTGTGTTTTGATCTTCCATGTCACCATAATTCTCTATGGTTAGTGTTCTTTTCTGCTTTTTGCTCATTTTGTTTATTTATTTCCTGGCTTTTAAAGTTGAGCTCTCCTGCTGGATCACAAGGATCACTATCCCAAGTTTCTTTTTCTGGGGGGCTGCTAGTCACGGGCTTTGTATGCTGGGGCCTCAGATTTTAGCAACTGGAGGCTGTAGCAGTCTGGAAGCTTATCTGATCCTGAGCTGGGATCCTAGTGGTGGTGTCTGTTGTGTACTGAGACCAGGTGGGGTTTTTCTGCATTTCCCCAGGGCTGTGCTAAAGTACATGGAGGTTTTGGTGCTGGAGGATGCCTGCCCACCCAGAGAGCTGCACTGAGGTACGTAATGGGGGATTTGGCTGCGAGAAGACACCCTGCTTGCTTGGGGCTACACTGAAGCATGGGGAGGTTCGGCTGCTGGAAGCTGCCTGCCCACTCACACTGAAGCACAGGGAGTTCAACCAGTGGAGGACATCTGTCTGCTTAGACCACTGCTGGCACACATGGTGGTTCTCTGAGCTGGAGTTGCTGGTTCCCCTGACCTTGCTAAGGCATGTGGGGGTCCTGGTGTTGGTGTTTGCCTGCTCCACCATCCTGGAGCTCAGGATCTCTCACTGGTTTGCTGACATGGGGCTTGCTGCTGGCTTGCTGGGATACCTCCCATCCTGGACTGGGCTCCTCTTTTTACCTAGGTGAAACAGACCTTTCCCAGTGATCCTCCAAGTTTTCCAGGCTAAAGAGACTGCTTCTCTCTGTCTCCTCTGTTCTAGGATTTTTCCTGGGGCAGTGTTTTTTGGGGGGTTTTGGAGGTCAGTAAGGGTGAAGGAGAGTGATTTACTGCTTACTCTGACATCTTAGCTTCCTGAAGTCTCATTTATTCCAGTATCTTTGCCAAGAAGATGTGACCCAAATGGGGTCTCAAAGAGATGGACACAACTGAAGACGCAACAATCACATCAGAGGGGATCCTTTCTCAGGTATAGGTTAGACTTGATACCTCTAAGGTTCTTAACAACTCTTGAGATTCTGTGACCTTCACAAACAAAAAAAAATTGTCTATGGACAATACAGTTAATAAGTGACAGAGGTCGGATATGAACTTGGTCTTTCTGGCTCCACGTCTTCATTCTATCAGCTATGCCAGGCTGCCTCTCCATCTTAAATGAATGTATTACATTCTTTTTATCTTTTAAAATTATTGTTACATATTAGCTTTCTGTCAAGCCTAAATTTGCTTCTTTGCAACTTCTACCATTGCTTTTTGTTCTTTATTCTGGGGCCAAAAACATGTCTAATCCCTTTCCCTGGAGTCAGGTAACTGGCATAGTTGTTATTGTTTTAGCCTTGAAGATTGGATCGTTACTGTGTTACCCTGGGCAAGTCATTTACTCTCTGTCTTAGTTTACCCATATATCAAATAAGGATGACAATATCACCTACTTCCTAGGGTTACTGCAAGGATCAAATGAAATAATGCATGTAAAGAGTTCTACAAATCTTAAAGCACCAACTAAATGCTCCCTATTATTTTCCACGTGACAGTTCTTCAAATTCTTGAAGACAACAATCATGTCTCCTCTCCCCATCCCAACCCCAGCCAGTTTCTCTAGGATGTCCAATTTTTTCAGCTGATTCTCACGGCATGATCTTAAGAACATTTAACTTCCTTACCCTTTAGACATTGCCCAAACTTAAATGAAATTCTGTATGCATAATGCTTTGCAAATTTTAAATTGCTATATATAAAACTCAGTTATTATTATTTCTATTGAAAAGCCTGAGAAATTGGGAAATAACTTTTTGAAATAATAAAAATTATCAAAGGAAAAGTGACTAGACAAAAGGAAACCTGATTGAAGCTAGAGGGAATAACTGAAAATTTAGGGAATTTTATTTAAATGTAAATAAACAAAATTATAAATTAAATTGTTAACAAAGCAAGTTTAATTTGTTATGTTGCTATTTTATATTGTTTGAAATTCTTTTACAGGAAAAAGGAGTGAACACTAGTTTATTAAACTAAAAGGCATCTGAACTTAGAGGCAACATTGCTTACAAAAGAAAATGCTTGAAATATATTTCCCTCCTTTTAATAGAGAAGCAGTGAACTGTGGGTGCTGGATGTTGCATAATAAATAATAGTAACTGTAACTGACATAATACGTTTTATGTATATTATCTCATTTGACATGTTACATATCTGGTTACTGTGTCATTTGGTTTGTCCTAAGTTTGCCTTTGTGACAAAGTAGGCTGTTATATAGGTAGAGGAATATGGGGACATGTTTGTAGTATAAAAATAAAAGGTATAAATATAACTTTTAAAGGTAGTTTAACCCTAGAAATTGCCTATAATTTTAAAGTACCAAGCTGCTTGATTTACTTCATTTTTTTTAATTCATAAGGCAAAGAAAATAGAGATAGTTGGATGAAATTTTTTTCCATGAAAAAATTACTATCTGTTTGTAATCATTTTTATTTAAAGTGTATTTGTATAGAAAGGAGAAAGAAAATATTCATCATCAAATGTGTTTCCTTCTAATTTTTTGTTTAGGAATTGAATTTTGCATCCTTTTTTGTTACACTTTTGCTGCAAACCATTTTTTTTTCTTTTTGCAAAGTAAATGTATATCTGTGGTCTTGTTTCTACGCTTTGCTGTGTCACAAATGAAGTGCATTTTGGCTGAAAGAGCAGCCATGTCTTCAACCATGATTACTGCAAGCCCTGGTTTGTCACTTGGACAATTTCTAGTAAACTCCTCAACTAACCTTTTGGATATATTCTTGATGGCTATGTTTGAATTACAGATTTTTAAATTTATTATATACCTAATAATGAGGGCCATATCTAGAAAATTAAAAAAAAAACATGCATAAGCCATTTTCTTCTTGCTGCTTTCACTAACACCTTGTCAAGAACGTCTGCCACTTTATTCTTGTAAAGTAGAATACAATTTGGCTGTGGCTCTGGTTCATTCTGTGTTGGAATCTCAACATCTAAATGGCAAGTTCTTATAATAGTTGCAGACTTAAATCTCTTTTTTTAAAAAATTAATTTATTTATTTTCTTGTTTACATCCTTTATTTCCATGAGATTTTGAGTTACAAATTTTCTCCCCGTCTTTCCCCTACCCACCACCCCAAAACAGCAATCCCACTGTATAGCCCCTCCCCCAATCTGCTCTCTCCTATGTCCTCCCCCATCACCCCTCTGACTTTCTGGTAGGGCAGGATGGGTCTCCCTACCCCAGTGCCTATATAGCTTAATTCCCAGTTGCATGTAGTTAATAATAATAATACATATATAGATATAGATATAGATATATAGATATAGATATAGATATATACATATATATTTTTAACATATGATTATAGAACTTTAAATTCTAGATTCTTTCCCTTCCTCCCTTGTCACCCACCCACACTATAAAGACAAGTAATTCAATACAAGCTGTACGTGTATAATTACACAGAACATCTCCACAGTGGACACATTGTGAGAAACTGATTATATGTCCCTCCTTCCTATCCCACCCCCCACCTTGTTCTATTTTCTACCCTGTCCCTTTACAGAAGTGTGTACTTCCAGTAACCCTCTCCCCTACCCTGCCCTCCCCTCCATCATCCCACCTCTCATCCCTATCCCCCCCTATTCTCCTGTGTGGCAAGATACCCAATTTAGAGTTTATGTCATTCCTTCCCTAAGAAACATTCAATGAGAGTAAGGTTGACCCTTTCCCTTTTGCCTTCCTGTTCTTCCCCTCCATTGTAACAATTATCCCTAGCCTCTTCTATATGAGATGATTAATCCCATTTTGTCCCTCCCTGTCTCCTCTCATTCTAATCCTTTCTCACCTCAGAATTTAACCTTTTAAAGTATCGTCCCTTCCTATTCAATAGATCTTGTGCCCTCTATGTACATATATATATATATATATATATATATATACAT